>JALNQK010000176.1:0-50238 GCA_028458525.1 Ophiosphaerella herpotricha
TAGCGCTAACTCTACTATAGTACTTATATACTTAACCTTATTAGGTAAATAATTATATTTAGTAGTATTAGAGATACTTATAATAACTTACCTAGTAAGCTTAGCGCTAAGGAGGCTTATATATTAAAGTAGTATAAATACAACCTACTTAGAGTTCTTATTAATATTATTAACTATATAAAAACTCTATAATAATATAAGCTTTTTAAGAAGTTTTAGTATAATACTAATACTACTTTACTAGTTAGAGAGTAGCTTAAAATACTTAAGCTAGTTAAGCTAGTTATTACTTACTAGAACTTATATTATAGTACTTTTAAGTATACTACCTACTTCTACGCTACTTTTAATACCTATACTAAGTATTATATTAGCTAAATAACTCTAGTAGATTATTACGCCAACTACTACAAAACTTAGCGTACTACTACTCCTAATTAGATAAGGTTAACTAGGCTTACTACTACTAATTAGGCTGTAATTACAGAGTACTAAGACTACCTCGAGCTACTTAAAGTAGCTATAAAGAGGCTTAAGGGACGTAGTAGTACTAGTAAGTTTAGTATAATATATAAGATTATACCTATTTTTAAGTATATACTTAGCTTATTAGAGTTGTAACTCTACCTATATACTAGCGTTAATTTTACTACTTACTATAAGGCTCTAGAGGACTATATTGCTATTAACTTACAAGTAGCCTAGCTAAAGGCTAATAACTACTACAATAAACTTAATTACTTGCCTATCTACTATATCTCTATCTACCTTTATCTATACTATAAATATTACTACAATAATAGCTAGGCTAACAAGCTAGAGTAGCTTACAAGTATAAGTATAGTATTTTAAAAGCTCTAGTACTCTTACAAACTACAAAATTATAGTCTAGTTTAAGTAGCTCTAGTATAAGCTATAGATAGGATAGACGCTATAATTAGCTTGTTTATATACTAAAACACTAACCTTACTAATACTAATAGAGATAAGTATATACGCTAGAAGGTAGAGCTAGAGTAGAGTTTTAAGTAGTATACTAGCAACAGCAACCCTATCTAATATTAGATACAAATGCAGTTAAAATACCTGTATTTAAGCTAGTTTGCAATTAATATACTAACTATACTAGCCTCTAGCTGTAACTGCGAGCGCCTTTTTAGTAAGCTTAGCGACCTACTTGAACCCAAACGCCGCGCGATAGGTAGTAAGTTACTTGCAGCTCTCTAACTAGTACGCTTATAGACGAGAGCTGGCTTTACGGCTGAGAGTAGCAGCGCGGCAGAGATGTTAGATGAAGATTTAATACAAGAATATAATATAAACGACTGGATTACTCTACCGCAGTAGCTATATACAAATTGGATCTCTTGGCACTCAATCCGTTCAATCTTCTAAGCAAGTCGCAAGCAAGCCGCCCAAAAAAGCCAACAATCAAGCCGCAATCAAGCTGCAGAGGTTCTGCTAACAATCAAGCCAATCCGAGATACCAGACTTGCTTGACTTGCTTGTTGCGGACTCTGCTTATATGGGCCAACAATTTTATTGAACTATGCGTGCACCGATAGCAGTGATTATAGGGTTCATAGATTTCGAGGGACAGGGTATATGAGGTGGAGGTCTCGGACTTTAGCAGTCTCAGGTGGGCCGGCTGACAAATTTAATGTATTTCACCGTTCGGTTCGAATTACTCTATCTTTCTTTACAATTTTTATATCACCGACTATCAAGCCCATCTACTCGGATATACACAACCGCTGGGGTACTCTGGGGTGGAACATATCAGATGATGCAGTGTATAAAGAGGCTCAGCAAAATTGACATTGAAACCAAGGTATCGGCACGAAAAGTAAGAGGTAAAATGTAGGAATTTATGAAAGAAAACCGTCGCCATATTACAGTGGCTACGTAGTACGATCTAACCCATAAACACGTAGAAATTACAAGCTAACACGACTCATTATTCTACGGACCGGGGCACAGAACATATAGCGTATCAGTAACCTCGCTTATATTATAACGCTCTACGGTTTGGAGAGATGTTGCTATGAAGAGAGATGAAATAATCAAGTCAGAACTGGTAACGACGGCTTTCAAACTCTTTACAAATCTGCAACCTGTCTCGCGCCATATCCCACGTTCCCCTCCCATTCTCCAAACCAAAAAACTCATGCATTACTACCATCTGTTTCGGGCACTGCTGGGAAAAGGCGGAAAACTCGGCTGGGAAAAAATCACCAGCCCGGTTATTTTGCACTTTATCTCCAGCGACAATCTGGTCATTTTCGAGCTTCGGTCATGCTCTGTTATCCTAAAGCAACCACTTCTTCTATCACGGCTGTCCTTGATCTAAGGGATGATTTGTATCACCGACGTCATGCGTGACGAATTCCATTCCAGATGACGCCGTGTTTCGCACGCCTACAACTGTACTTGTAGACGTCTTCTCACTCCAGATTTCATTCTCCTTGAATAAGTCATTGTCGCTACTTGCTTCTTTTGCTGCATGTTCTGAGTCGAATAGTTGTGCTGCGAGACCAGAAGTGCTCAACCGCACTTGCACTTGGTGGACTTCGGGCGACGTTGCGCGTACGGCCAGAACGGTAAGGACGACCCCTAGAACCATGTATATGACGTTGGAAAAAACAAGGAACCAGAAAGCAGTAATAGGCAATTCCGTTATGACCTTTGTTGTTCGAAGCTGGACAAGATGTGCGGGTGCAGGGACCGTGTGAAGGACCAGCCAACGCAAATATGCTTTGCTCATAGCTGCTTCATAGCTTTTTACAATGTTTTCTGGTGTGGAAGTGTCTCCATCATATACTTCCATACTTGCTACATTGTTTCTAAAATCTTGCAGACTCAATGACTGGACTGATGGGGTAGAAACAATGCCAGCTACCGTGCCATTGCTTTTCGAAGCGGAAAAATCAGTGACATCTTGCGTTAAAAATGTCACGTTAACATCCCAAACTATCTTTATCAGATTCCCGCTCGAAGAAAATTGTGTTGCAAAGGCTTTACGTACCAGTTGTTGCGCACGAGAGCAGGAGGCCAGTGAAATCGTCCGTAAAATACCATGTAGCTGCACTCTCCTTGATACCAGTTGGTGCATCAGATGAATGAAAGGGAAGATTAATTTGTGAAATCCAGTGCCACGGGTTACGGTATAGCTTACTTCCTTCGCTCAAAGTTATATTGGAGATGTACTCATCGGTAGCATTCACTAACTTAATCCCTTTTCCCGGCTGAAGTCCAGCGGTTCGAAAAGGTGGATATTCTTTCATATTCTGGTGCCAGTCTAAGAAACTATAAGCGTTTGCCGTACCGGTAAGGTTGCCAGAAACCCGTCCGCCGAAGAGACCAGGGCAGTTGAAAGCTCGAATGTAACCACTTTCAGGAGCATAAAAATCTCCCATCTGGCATTCTGCAGGCGGTATAGCAGAACATTTACTGGAAACCGCATAAGAACTCCCGCGCCAATCGATACTAGAAGGAATTTTAGTATCTCTTACTATAACATATACAGTTCCTTCGTTATCTGTGTAATTTACCATATAGCTATCGGCTTTGGCATTCATCTTCCAGAAGTACGTATAATTTGCAGCATTTATCTTTTCACTCGACGAATCGATCGCACAACCCCAGAAGAATTTGTTACGTTTAGTCCCCACACTTGTCTCGGGGTCAAAGCACCAAGGCGCTATGTTTCTACTATAGCGGTACGCAGACGTATTAACATCTTTGGATAGTAGAGTGGTGCTAATTCCTTCTATGGATACATGGAAATACGTATCCGCAAATTGTATCAGAAAACTTGTGCCAGGTTAAAAGAGGAACCTAGATGCTGATTAGGGAACTCACCTAGCAGATAAACTTAGAATGAATACGATCAGACTGTATCGGATCTCATTTGTCCCTGTTTCTTGCTTCTTCTCAGTAGATCGAGCTCGACCAGAAAATACATGGGAGAAATAGCGACTGCCGATGTCCCATAGCAGTGCAATCTCTGCATTCAGTAGGCGGATAATTAAAGCGAGTTTATATATCCCTGGAAGATTTTCTGTTTTATGAGATGTCGCTGAGTCTTTGAGCAATTTTCGTGCAACAACGAAGCCGTATAGTGCCATCAATGCCCCTACAAGTGCAAAGCTAACAGTTGATGAGAGGGATGATACAAAGGCAAGTTGACCGACCGGAAAGTCAACATAATATTTCGAAGTATCGGCGGTTGTATTTGATTTCCGGCATAGGCTTGGGTAAAGGCAATGGTCAAGGTCTATTTTTTTCGCAAGGATGATCCAGATAACAGCGGTCGTAAAAGCAGCCATGGGGATGATAATAAGCATCGAGGAGATTGTAATCTTCTGTAGGTGAGGGTTCCATGGCCACCAGGGTCGTTTGGCTAAGCCCAATGTCTTCGAAGTTGTCTGTGAGGGCTTACGAGAATTAGTTCTGAAATGGCGCATCGTCGTGTTCAGATTTGGGTTTCTCTACAAATCAGGTGATGAGATAGACTTTTGCATAAATTGACTACTGTACCAAAACCATTGAGCATGGCTCGCAAAGATAGGTGGCCTGATATTTAAGCTCAACCATAGTCTCTCAGATCCTTGGTGGGGGCGGATATATGTAGGGGCCACGGAGGACTTCGCCAGAAGCGTCGTGGTTGCTGTGATGGTACAACCCGAGTATGTAGCAATGCTAGCTAAGACGCTCGAGAAGCTGGACCCCGAATCTCAGTTACGGGAAGCTACTATATTTGGTCACTAAGCGCAACGAAGTAGGCTAAACTTTTCAATGAGTAGCCCAATTAATATGGGGAGCACTGAAGACATGGTGGGCAACGCAATGCGGTGGTGGTTGGTGTGGTCGGGGTACGACGGGAATTAACCATCTGGGCTGTGTTCATGAAGTGTAACCCAACTAATAACGGGCTTAGAAAGTCAAAGGCATGTTTTATATTGTCTGTGGCAAAGATGGAAATAAATAATCTTTAAACTATATATTCCTCTTAATGCTTACGTGGGGTCCAATGCACTACGTATCAAGGGGCCCCCATCGCCTTGATAGGGTTGGCATACGTAGTCGGCTGCGATACTTCGATAATGGTTTCCAGACTCGCTCGGGCTTTTGGACAAAACAAGCTGTCTTTCCATCTAATTTCCTGTTATGTAACCTTCAGCCTCGCTTCGCGCTTACAGAAGATTGCCAGGTGCCATCGCAACACAAAACGATCCTTTTTGGGGCTGCCTCGACCACTTCTCTCATAATCGCTGTCGGTATTGGTGCTTTAGAGGCTTGTGTTGTAGCAGACAAAACAGCCTGGATGATTAAGAACAAGCGCGGACAACTACCTTAAGTATCATCGGACTAATAGTGCACTAAGAGGGCCACATTGATGTGAAATCCCTCAGTTGAATCTCATGTGGAGCTAGGTTAGGTGTATGTTCAAGAGCCAGCGGATAAGCGGGGTATATTCCCTAGCGCGACCTCCCTCGTTTTGCCTACCAAATTTTACGCTCTCGTAAACTCCTAAAGTCCTAAGGAGGCGAAAAGGCTACAGCCCGTGATGAGCTTCGCTAAATGGGTCGGCCGAAGCAAGCATATAAAGAAGAATACTTAATCCCTAGCAATTACATTAACAGACCAAATACTATGCACGCTCTTTTTTAATAGCGAAGGTGGAATTTAGTATAGTTAAATCTTCCTATAGAGTATTTGCGGATTTCTAGTTTGAACTCACCCCCAGAACGTAGTGTTAATAATTAACTATTGTGTAGGATGAATGTGTGTGATTGAGTGATTATTCGAGCGGCCTTGAGGACTGCGGATAAAAGGAAAGTGCTGTTACTACAGAGGGCCAAGAGCTAAACTATTGAAGATCGTGGCCCGAAAATGGGACTTGTCAATGCTGGACGCCTCACATCCCTACGAGCTGACCGGAACCCAATTTCAGACCCTCTTCATGCTGCTCAAGGATCAAACCAGGCACAATCAGAGGAGCTCACAGGTATTCAGCCACCAGTCAAGTTGCATCCTCATGTAAATCAGGATCGAATCCGGAAGAAGCTTTGCGAGAGAGTAGATTTCATTTGATTGTTATCCACTATTTCATTGTCTTCAAACTGTCGCAGAGTATCGTTATATACAGTAAAATCATTATTCCGCAGAGCTGCTACTAGTATTGACGCAACCCCGCATGCCCCATGACCTGAACTTCGACCTTCATTTGCGGCACCAACCCCGATATATATATCTTCGGAATTTCGCTAGCGAACTTTACTATCGCCGCCGCGGTCCTGAAAATTTGACATGCCTCTTTATGTGACTATCCCTACGACATCAGGCCTAAAGAAGCTGGCTGGCGAAGCTGGGTTGTTGTTAGATGGCAAAACAAAGCTTTCCACCAAGGACGAGGGGATGAAATTATTCGAATATCGTTGGACAGACAAGTGCGACGAGTTGTTCGACGGAATTTCCGAAGCCAAAGTAAGCATTGAGAAAAAAGTTACTTTATAACCACATTGCTAACTATACTAAAGGCAGATGCTATTAAGAATGCTGTGGAAACATACGCAGGAGAAACAATTCCAGATAGAAGACCCAATGAACAACACCCACTACCAATGCTACTCGGCCTTGAAACCGGCTGGCTGACAACAGTACAAAATCAAATCGCCATTCTTGTATCTCTCAAGGATGCAAAGCTTCAGGCCTGAAATGACGTAAAGAGCGGAAATGACAACCACTGCATCGAGACGGAATGGATGCTTGGCTCAATTGCATTGCTCTTTGGGGGGGTTAAGCTTCCGAACGGAGCCAGCTAGTATTCCTTTCGTCATGTTGACATTTCCTACATCGCCGCTACATGTAGAGCAAGAGGGCGTGGTGTAAGAGTCGAGAAAGGCACTTCTGTGCGCTAAAAGAAATGGGGGAATTCTGAGATGCCTCTATCCATGCACACAATCTCAGGCACATATGAAGATGGTACGATATTACTATCTATGAAGTCCGCTAGCGCTTGGCTGATTTGATGTTCTTTCGCCTGACTCCCATTACGCTGACCGGAACCGCAATGCGTTAATACACCACGTGGCCGACCGGTGTTGTTTTCATCGAGCATGTGCTTTTGAGGCTCAACCAAACACACCAACGGGGACCGATAGCTGATGCTCGTTCTAGAGGGGCTATTCAGAGCCAAACTTCCAGCCTCAACCCATCCCTCAATTCCCCTGGCCATGTTTGTTGGGTACGCCTGTCGCTCTCGAGCTAGGGCGGTTTCTTTAGAGGGGGAAGTTGGCAGCCGTTGTTCCTTAGTCCGGGGGCCCAATATGATGTTACTGTTAGCGTTCGTCAAGTATGGACTTGAGATAAAAGATATAGTCCGTCCGGGCGTGCTGTCATTTAACACGGGAGGTTCTAGTTGTTCTAGGACCAGCACGGGCTCTCTAAGCACGAAAGTATCGGAAGGGATCCTAGGCTCCATAAGTGGATGAGTGGCTGGCTGCACTGCTCTTGGTGGCGGTGAGATTACTGAACTTTCTCTCTGGACTCGAACATACTGCCTATCATGATTCTCTGCAGTCAGTGCTGGTCTTTTTCTAGTTCCTGAATATAGTGAGCCATATGTACCCACAGTTGGCCGTGGGAGCTACCTGATGCTGTAATTGTGGCCTGCGATGGAACAGAGCCAGCATTACCCCAACTTTGGAGAAACTCATGCTTCAGAGCCGCTACTAGCTTTGGTAACCCCGTCCATTTTGGATAATTTGGGAGTGTTTCAAGCCAAGCGATTAATACTTTGAATTCGCATGCCCGCATCTCTCTCTCAATTCTGGTCTCTATCAGTTGCTATTCAGTCACAAATTTGAGGGTACTTACATCGTTCCGAGATCAATTCCACCAAAGCCTATAAGCGCCCCAGGTTCGAATTGTTTCCATCTTTGTCCAACATTATCATGTCGTTGCCGAGCGCGGCGCTCAGCCACTTCCATTCCCGGAAAAATAGATTCTAGTGCGAGCGTCCTATATTTCTTGCCATGAGACAGGCCTTGCATCCGCAATTTATTCTCCTCAATATCTAGGCGTTCAGATACAATACATTTGAGTATTCTTCCAGTGATCGCGTCGTGGACCATTTCCGAATCAAGTCTGAAGAATAGGATTCGAATAAGGTCGTGGTTTCCCTCTCCCGTCGCTCGAGAAAGGTCTCAGAACAGTTGGATCGACCCTCCGCAATCTGGGTCATAGAGCGATAGAAAGTCCTTTAGTTCGCTGTCGGCTTGGGATTGAACGATTGAATCTTCAGGGCTACAGTGACAAGGCGCTATCGAGCTGCTTCTGATAAATCCTCTTTTCAATATGTAGGGCGATATCACTACGCTACTCGGCCGTTGCTGTTGAGGCTTTCGATAACCGGGCTGCGAGTTGAGAGGCAATCGATAGCTGTGCTTCAAGAGCTTTGACTCCCGTGTTCTCATCGACAGAACGCAACCACTGCGTAGCTGTTATGATGGTGGCATATAACAACTGCATACTCATTAATAAGTCCCAAGATAGTGTAGAAGAGAGATTCACAGGACTTCGCAATGAAATAATGCGAGCGCTGTCCGATAAAGCTGAAATGAATGCCTCCCACTCGTTCTACGGTACTTAGCGCGTTGCTCGTAGTGATAGGACTACACATTACCTCATCTCTAAGAGAGTATCTATATGTCATGGTCATTCATTAGTGTGCTACACACATAATGGCTTTTGCCGATCCTGAAACCTTGCAAATTTTACCCTAATCGATTTCATCGCGTCCCCCTGCACGAGGGGCTGACCGGACCCTTCCCAATATCTGCTCTTGGGGTGCTTGCGCGAGATAGTCCCAACTGCCTGGTTAGGGCTTTGCCGAGACCCTCCACAAGATGGTTGGCTTGCCCCTACCACCCGCTACACTGCACCGATGCATAGCATTCATGCCATAGGCAGCTGCCGGGAGGGCTGCTTCGTATCCGCATCCATGCTTGCCTTTTGCTTCGTTGTTCCCAGTAAGATCAGGGATATTTCCCAAGATGCTCCACGCGTTTTATTCGAGTCAACACCTGAGAGGAGCTGACGACCGGGCTGATGTCCAAGATATATCATGCGCGCTCCTCAACAAGGCTGAGACGTCCTCCAGTTCATTAATTTCCGCCTCTCTGGTCGTTCACCGGAAAGTCCTGCATCGTAGTTTGCCTTCTTTGAATGACCCAAGCTCCTGCATCGACCTGCAGGGCACAAGCACGTAGGCCCGTTATTTTTTGCGTTTAGATCTGACCATCATAGAGGACACGAGAAAAAACACTCGCCATTGTTGTTAAGGCGGCCTTGGACGGTTTGACGGCTCAAGATATCCGGCATAAAGTGGAAGTTGAGGGAGATGAGAGGTCTTCCGACTTTTTTGGACCACTTTTATCTTCCATTGCTTCCTGTTTCACGGGTGCCACGTCCCAAAGGAGTTGTGATGACCCAGGCCGCCTCAGTGTCAGTTGTAATCTTGATAATCTATATTACCACTCGACTCGTACGTTGCTTCTACTCATCTCTACTACACTCGCATTCTGCGAGTGATTTTGTCCTTCGTTGCTGTGTACGGAATGCTGATAACCCAAATAGAAGTCTGCGACTGCACATTAGAAGGTATGAACAGGCCTAACGAGGGTCCTCATCGTAAGCAACACGAAAAAGTTGAGATGGTGTACAGTCGTCTTGCTATTGTCGCTTGTCATCCATTTAGATCGGCATGAATCGACAAGCTGAACACCTCAAACACGCACCTACCTCCCATTTGAAGAACTTATACGTCGCAAGGCTCATCGCGGGGCGTTGGGGAGAGGGGAAGCGATGGATCTTTCAGAGATCTTGATTGTACCTGATACCGGCTGTTGTTTCACATGTACTTGAGACAGTCATCCGCCGGACGCGGCGAATCTAGTTGCTAGCTGCTCAAAGACGGCGGAGGGCTCGGTGCCGACGACCGTTTTGTATTTATTACTTTGTTCCTTTGGACGAACAGCTATCTCCCCACATGGTTAAACATATCTATTACTTCACCAAACGGCAATCCGAACATAGTCTTAGCTTGCGTACCTGTGATGCAGGCGCACGACAGATGATCCTTATCATTCGAATTCTTGTGCCACTCACCTTTGAGAGGAGCGCAACAAGATTAGGGGAATCCCGTGTTGAAATTTCACGGCCTACATCTTCCCCCGCATATAGTGTGGCGACCCGCAGTTGGCGAGTTGAGTTGAATATTTGCGTAGAGTAGCTACATGACGAGTTGGTGTCCGTGTCTATCTCCCTCATCTAATCCTACTTATAGCCACTTGCGGAGCCGCAGTACTAACCCAATGCTCCCCGACCACGTGCGTTTCTACTACACCACAATAGTAATCCGAAAATAGGCATGAATTATTTCTTCGAATTCTCGTAACCCGCATGTCGGCGTCGATGTACTTGAGTAGCCGGCTTGGTCACTTCCATGACAACACCGCTCCTCCCCATGAGCGCTCAGGGGCAAGCGTGAGCGTTAATCACTTTGAGTGTATTGCCAAGATGAGGAGCGTCTAATAGCTACGGACAGCTTGCAGTCCTATGATGACTGCTACGAGATTTGAGTTAGGCATATTTCCGTCGGCCCCCCGCCGTGCTTATTGTGAAAGAATTATGGCTCGCATACGCCTTGCTGCTGTAAACTCACGGGCATTCTGGCAGGTCATCCCGTGAGCGGATACCTAGAACCTTCGTCAGCTAGTGTAGTGCAAAGCTACACTCCTGAGAATTCGCAGCCTTTGGCAATATGGCCTACAACTTAATTTTAAGTGTGGGCCTACCTCAGCGCTAACAGCCCTCAATGAATGCATTGGTTCCGCGCACTTAACTACAACTACCTCTGATGTTAACCTATTCTATATCCTCACCATCGCTCTCGTCTTCAGACATCCGCGCCCTTGTGAACCCAAGAAGCATCACCCCGCCTGGCCAGTCTCCTTATGCCGTCACCGGCCCTACTCCCGACAGCATCACCACTTACCGTGCGCTACCTACACCTCAATCTACTTCTGCAGCGGAACCTCATAGTTTTCGTTCTAACAATATAAGCATCAAGATCAAGCCTCAAGCAACACCTCAAGGCATGGAGCATGGTGGCCATCAAGGTCACTGGTCCATGAACCCGGAGCATCGCCCCAATGGCAGCGTACTAAATGGCTACAACTACACCATCAGCCCTCCACATCCCAATGGACCCGTCTTTCACCCATCGAACCCGGGCCATGCGTATCGCCAACTCGGTGATCCTTACGCGCAGAGCACACACATGCATGGGTACGGGAACACTGCACAGCAAGTCAGACGTAGGCAAGTCCGGGCCACCCAAGCCTGTAACCACTGCCGTTCCCGCAAGCAAAAATGCGACGAAGACTTGCCATGCCAGTTTTGCAGAAAGAACAATTTAGATTGCCAATACAAGGAGGCTCCACCTCCAAAGTGCGTAAAGACCCCCCTGTCTACGGCCAGTTGCTAACGCTTCGCAGGCGAGACGGAAGCATGACGCTGCTTCAAGAAAGTGTGGGTGATATATCTGATGTGCTGAGTAACTTTGTTGGAGAATTTGCTATGTGGAAGCAGACCGTCGAGAGCAGGCTACCACTGGAACGAGGCCTTGAGATAGCCTCAAATCACACGTCGCCTGACACGGCTTTTGCTGCTCCCATAATAGATCCAAGCACGTCGAGGTGGGCCAAACATGCCCAGGCAAGGGCCCAGCGTCTTCCAATGGATAGTATAAAGATGAAGTCGCCTATCGCCCCTAATTCGACTATGTCGCCCATTGGTGCACCCTAGGAACTAGCGACACCGGCCGACAGTGTGAGGTCCGATCACAGTCGCGTGACGCACAATGGCCCGAGACAAAACAGCGGTCTCCAAAGCGATCATACAACTCCTGCTCACAATCTACTTACAGAGTGGAGTTCATGGCACCGTTCTACAAGAACGTGAAGTATCTGACCCAGCTGGTGGAGGACGGCCACCAAGCCTCAGACTACCCCATGCAGCTTGAGCGGGATCGCGGGCCGTTACGCATTTGGGGCGTTGGAGAAGGGCAAGACCTCAGTGATAGAGCTCAGGGTACCGGCAGCCCTGAGAGCGGCAACGACTCAGACGCGACTTCTCTGAGATTTGGAAAGGAAAGCCTATGGGGCCATCCGCCTCTAGATCACTCGAACCCAAACACAATGAGCGAAGACATTCCTCAAAAATATCCTGGTTATGGAGGCCTCGGTCCAGACGGTCGACCTAATTTTCATTCTAAAATATTGCGCGACCTGCTTGAATCGTACTAGAACAACATACCAACCTACATCCATTCCTGGGTCCTAGAAGGCTCAAAAAGATGGTCAATAACTTCATTGAACAGTACAGCCCTGATGTGGAGTCTACGAACACGCGTTCACCCACCGTAACGGGCTTCCAAGATCAGCTCCCCCAGGGTGTTAAGAGGAAGCGATCTATCGGCGCCTTTGGTGAGCCCTGCTCACCCAAAGGTGCGATCGAACGCTCGACGCGCAACGCTACTGTCTTGTTGGTTCTCGCTCTCGGAAAAGTCTGCGCTCACGGGCGGAGATTGCCTGCACCCCAAAGCGACAAGACTCCGTTCGTAAACGGTGTTTGGGGCTACCCTCGAGAGTCTCCATATCCCAATAGTGGTGAAATCTCTAATAATAGCCCACCAAGGAATATCGAAATTCTGCCAGGGATGGCATATTTTGCCTACGCTACGGAAATTCTTGGAAACCAGCAAGGAGGAAATACCGTAGCACATGCGCAGGCCACAATTCTAGCTTCCCTTTACCTGAGCCAGTTTTCTAGAGTCTTGGAGAGCTGGAGCTGGATCAGCAATGCCTGCAGGATCACTCTTGTTCTCATCAGAGCGTAAGTAAGCTCTTGGACTATTATCCGGTGTTGATTTAACCGACGTTCCAGCGACTATTCCAAGCTTGTTCGTGACTTCTATCTCGACAAGAAGGGCTCTTTGACTGCTAGAGAGAGATACAGACTGAATCTCGTGATGTGCGTCTACTGGACATGTCTCCAACTAGAATCGTGAGTCGTCTTTCCCCACCTTTGCATGATCATCTCATGATTTCTTTCGTAGGGACATTCTGGCCGAGATGAGCACCCTTCTACCAAGTGGCATATCTGCACATCAAAGCGAAATCATGTACCCTGAAGGCATGTATGAGTATGAGAAGTTTGGCGAAGAGACAGTTGACCGACGAGTAGGCCATGCAGGCAAAATCTCAATACTAATCTACTCAAGTCAAATATGCCTTCGTGTGATCCTCAATGAGGCGCAAAATGCTCTGTACGGAGCGAACGGGTGCTCAAGCTTCGATCCAAGCAACTTAAAAGAGGTTGCAGAATACACAAGCAGCCACATTCACATTTTAGAGAGCTGGAGACAAATACTGCCACCGGAGCTTGTATGGAAGGATAAAGATCTACCTTCGACCGATCTCAATATTGCCCGCGTACGCATAAACTATTACGGCGGATATTATGTGATGTTACGTCCCTACCTACGGATCGCGAGCCACACTATCGAATTTCCACCCAACGCAGCGAGCGCAACTTGTTCATCACAGCACAATTCACCAGCGTATACTGGAAACTATGTTTCAACGCCTACCAGTAGGAATATACAGATAGTCGAATTGTCTGAGGATCAACGCAAGATTATCAAGGTTGTATGCCAATGCATAGAAAATGCAATCCAGAGTACTATTGCATTCGACCGTGTTGGCGCCGAACCTGACAGCCCATACGTGGACTACAAAAGTACGCGTATACGTAGGCTCGTGCTGACAAACATCTTTGGCACACTTCACGCGTGAGTCATAACGTTGATCTCCATAAGCTGTTTTTTGCTAACATATCTAGTCAATTCGGCAACATGCTTGTCCTCGCATCAGTTTACAAATCCAAGCTCTATCCCCTACTGCCAAGCGACACGCCGCTCACCAAGAAAAATCTTATCGCCCTTTTTGCACGCACCATTGATGTGCTAGAAGAGGTTGCGCCGAACTCCCCAATTCTCAACGTTGATCTCGAGATCCTGAGGAATGTCGGTAATCAGTACGGCCTTATAGCCCGATCTACGGCCGGACAACGCCTCACCCCATATTGAGTTTGCACGCCCCGTCCCGCGATCCGCTCCGTCTCTCACATACCGCGTGTATATCTCCTATATGTAACGCATTCCTTGCACTTTCTTTACGCATATCATTCTTGTTTGTATATTCTATTTCTCTAGGCATCGCGCATATGCATCGTCGGGCGGCTAGCGCCGAAACCAATTTCCGTGTGTGTAAATGTATACAAGCAAACTTGGGCAGTTTCTTCTGAAACTCTTTCTCTCAACTGTGAGGACATGACCATATTTCTGACTAGCTAAAATTGCGAATCGGAGCAATTATTTGATTTATCCGAGATCAGAGCTGATTTAGCTGTGGTGGAGCCGTCGCGCCCACGCTTTGACTCAACCGAGTTCCGATGGAACAAGTTCTACATCTACAACAAGAGCGACAAGAAGAGGCACACAAGGATTGAATATCGTGATATATAGAAAAAGAAGCTAACAGACCGCTACATCAGGGCGCACTACTCCCGGTGCAGATGGACGCAAGGCAATTCAGGATGTTTCCGCGCAATGTGGTGAACATGCTCTTCGAATTCGTGAGGGCACGGGATGGAATTATGGTGTTGATCTAGTTCACAATACGGAGTGTGGATTTTATGACTATTCATTGCGGTTTTGTGATGGGCTTTATATTGTGGTGTAGTAGGACCGCACATGATCGAGGAGTATTAGGTCAGCTTTGCGGCTCTGCATGGGGCCTGAGTAGATTTGGATGGGGGAGAGAGGCATCGACATCAACTCGCTATGTAGCTACCCTACATACAATATTCAACTCATCTCACCGACTGCAGGTCGGCGCCCGCCTCCTACCTCTACGTGCATCCTAGTATGCCACAATATCAAACAGAAACGTTGCTAGTTGGGGTGTTGGTACGATTTTGTTCTTTCGTCCATTTGCCTATTAACATTCAAACGCTGGTTTCGGTTATTCATGAGGATCCTAGGAGCGAACAAGTTATGTGTATATTCGAATCGTTTTTACCTAGATCCTACTTGAACGTCCCTGAGAGCTGAAATTTGCGATTCTGTGCCCGACTGAATTTATTTTATGCCTTGGCAGACTCTACAGTTGCCCGAATCTTGTTGGCACAATTCACTCTATTTTGCATCGGCTTTACGCTGAAAGTTCCTCTGATTATACCTCAGTGGCCAATCGTGGGCAGTGACTTATAGTACCATAAGGATAACTCTCCTTAACTTCATATACAAAGGCCTCCTAGTGTCTTCAGTCCATTGCACAAAAACACAAAATTGAAGTCATATTACCGCAGGAGACATTCCAGGATGATAATTTTAGACGCTATAGCCGGCCAAAGAGGGCATTTCAGCCCCTGAGGCACATATTTGGAAAGCTTTTTTTTACAAAAATACGTATAAATTTTGTGTTGCAAATTTATTATCACAATGTTAGGAGGAATGCCACACCACTCAAAAAGATGGGCGACAAGATATTCCTATCAAGAAAGAAATCAAGCATGTAGAAAAAAAAGCCGATTTTTACCATCAGTACACAGCAATCAAACATTAAAACCCCGCAGCTCCTATCACAACAATTCAGATTCTCGAATCAAGACACAAATCTGATATTCAACTTTCTAAAATACCAACCCTCTTTTTAGCCCATTATACAATTCTCAAGTGTTGTCATAACACCCCTAACGACTGTGGCATTGGCTTCGCCTGCTCCAAATAATACATTTTGTGCACGCAACACGGCTGAAACGCAGCTCGTAGCCGACTCCACTACGTTCGCTCTTGAATCTGCGAGTTGCAAAATTTTAAAATGCACTCCTATCATCGCGACAGCTTGGTACATTTTGGGAGCACTGTCAGAGATCGCACCTACCCTGGCCCGTGTCAGCGGCGATACCGATTCGGTAAGTATCGCTATCTATTTGGAAGGTCCTCAGAAGAATATTGCTGACAAGATTCAAGCTGTGTAAATGTGCAGGATGTGTCAACAAATTGAACAACTTCCTAGTCAAGAGTGGCATTTGTGATGCTTAGTCAAGACTGGGATCAAGAAATGCGACGGACTAGGGCGCCAGTAACCTCTATACTACATTTTTAACTGTTCGCATTGACCTTGTTAGTAGACTAGTAAACAGAAAAATAATACTTGAAGCCCTCCGTTGTCGATCTGAAGATATGCAATCCATGATTGTTTGAATAGCTTACGTTTTGATCCATCTACTAGGGCTAAAATTTGTTCAACCGGCACTGTACGACAATGAAAAACAATTGAGAAATCTTGAAGTCTTTCATGTGGGAAGAAAATTGAAGCGTGTCATTTTCTTTGCTAAAGCTCAAACTAATTATCGAAGTAGCTTCCATTAACAACAGAATGAAAGGAATGTGGCCAAGTACAAAACGAAAGTCACGCCAAGCTAGCTGCAATGTCTACATTGAGAGAGCTCAAGAGCATCTGGCGGTGCGCTTCAGGAATCACGGCATCATAGGCTATGAACCTTGATGCAGCTTTCACCGTCCTCGTAGCTCGATTGGCGAGCCAACGAGCGGATTTTTTTTTTAGAACGAACGAATCGCGAGATAGAAATCCACGGCTATTGAAGCGAAAAGAGTGGTGTTAGGGAAGGGAGTACTGAGAACCTCATCTCTCAAACTAACCTTTGTTCGAGAAACTCTGAATCACCTCCTGCGAGGCTCGCTGTCCTGACGTGATAGCGCCCTCGAGATATCCTTTCCATTCGTACGCCAGCTCTGTTCCCGCAAAATGAAGAACGCCAAACGGCTGCCTGAGTGCGGCTCCGTACTTGCGCAACATCCCGGGCCCAAAGCTATCCGTAGGCGCACCCATGATATACTTTTCTTTTGCCCACTCCACATAGTTAATTTCAAGCACGCCTCGAGCTTTCGAAGCGAGCTCTTTGCCGACTAGCGTAGCCAAATGTTCAATAACTGCTGCTTCTTTTTTCGGTCTGGACAGTGCATTCAAACACGTGGCGTTGTCACCTGCTATAAATAGCGCCAGGCTGTACTGAGATAGAGCAGGATTTGATATCTCTAGGCCAAACTGAATAGGCCCAATCACAGATTCAAACTTGCCAGCTAAGCCCGCAGTTCTCCACCATGGTTCGGCGTACGTGAGAATCACTTTGGTATACACGCCAGGTCTTGAGCGTGCAACTAAGAGGGTCTTCGCGCAAGGAAGAGGAGGAGAGAACTCTATGTCGGCGTAGGCATGTGGTGTGATAGCAATAATAACTTTCCCGGCCTTGAAAGTCATGTTTGCGGCAGTTGTAATCAACGAAGTGTTGTTTAGATGGTAAACTTTCGTGACCGGCGTATTCAGGAGAACACTCCCAGGTTTCATATTCTCAACAAGGCTGGTAGCAACTGATGTAGTGCCTGTCCGGGTGTAACTACATTAGCCCGTTGAACTGGACGGTACGTATTGGGTTACGGAGCATAGACTGACCTTTTTCGAGGAGAAGAGATTGAGCGCCCCCTTGACCCTCTGTAAGGAGGCTCTGGAGACCTTTGCCCGACTTTACATAGTCGAGGAAAAAATGCGCCCCTATCTCGTCGGGCTCTCGACCGACGATAGCGCTCGTAAGTGCGCCTGCAAGGCCCCGAATCTGAGCGTCTTCCCACAAGCCCTGTTTAGCTATCCAATCTTGGAACGAAACGTCGTCTTTCTCAGGAAAACTAGTGAAATTTCGAAGATCAATCTTTTCGGCGGTAGCATCTACAAGGCCGATGAGCTTATTTAGTAGGTCAGAGGGGGTATCATTAGTGGATCCTTGGGCAGGTATCCTATATATTTCGCCATTTACGTCCTGCATGATGGTAGCCCCTTCGGTATACTGCTCGAGAGTTTTCAATCCAAACTTTTGTGTCAATGCAAACACAGCAGGCTGGGTTTTGTTATTGATCCACGTGGCTCCCAGTTCAATGATTCCAGGGCCACTTTGAAGCGTTTGGGATCGACTTTTTCCACCAACTCTATCTCTTGCCTCCAATACCAATGTTCTCAATCCGGCTTGCTGCAGATTGTACGCAGACATCAGGCCTGAATAACCTCCGCCAACGACAACTACGTCAACCTCAGTTGAAGGCATGCTGATATCTGGTACCGTGACTGCATCGATTCCCGGGAGAAAGGTCTGAAATGCCAAAATCATGGGCACAAAGGCACAGAGCGTGACTGCGCATTGCACTCGCATGATCGCCGTCGTGGAGGTTCCTTGTGCTAAGATGTCAAACGAGGAGGAGATGTAGGTAAAAGAATTGATCGGAATGCAAATGCACCTGTGTTGTGGTCATTGCATTGATGTGGCGACCATCCTCATATACTTTGAAGATAGGACCAGGGTCTCCTTTCATGACGACGCTCGATATTTGTCTAGCCGCGGTGTTAGCTTAGTTCCTGGAGAGGAAGGACCTCAATCTCGAGATCTATGTTTGCGATGTCTCTGATGATGAAAACCAAGCACATTTTGGCTTGTCAGGTCTGATGAAGGGGAGCAATTGCTAGCGTGAGCACATTGCCGGCTGTTCCAACCGCGCAGTGCAGCTGCCTAGCGCGCCATGCAGGACTAGTTGCGCCTCTTCCATGCAAGCCTGACAGGAGCTAAACCACAAGCACAGTAGTTGCCAGGATTGAAATACGAGCTTTGACAGCCCCAAGCACTTGGCAGAATCACATTGCGCACAGCCTGCATTTGGTTTTTGAAGATGGCGACACTCTCACGTTTGACTGCCGCAAAGGTACACAATTCATCGCTCTTTGCCCTAAACCAAGAATGCAACCCAGCGATAGACTCCGGCCGCGCCACTCTAGGACCAGGGCAGGATGTCTCACCTGCCGATCTAGGAAGAAGAAGTGCGATGAGACGAGGCCGCGGTGTGCAGGTTGTCGGAGGAACATGCTCGACTGCGAATGGCCATCTGCAATCCTGTGTGATGGCAGCAAACACGAGCTCAACCTCGTCCCACAGGCCGCCCAGCGTTCTCTGGGCGATGCTACCGAGCCCCTGAGAACTATTCCGGCTGCATCCGATTCCGCTTGTGGACTCACCATACACTCCGTAATACTCCTCCAGCATTATCTGAAAGACACCATATCCTTCTTTGCTATGACGCCATTGAAGGACAACCCTTTCGCAACCCTGCTCCTGCCTATTGGCTATATAGACGATTTGCTCATGCATAGTTTGCTGGCCTTTAGTGGTGCTCATCTGTCACACAAACTCCCCGCTAATGTTGAAATCGCCATAGCTACAAGATTGCACTATATGCAATTGATCAGGGGGTTACGTCTGGAGTTTGGTAGTCTCCATGAGGGTGATTTTGAGCGAAAAGAGAGGCTGTTGCGGATCTTGCTAGTGGCATGTCACTACGAGGTAAATTCACCCTGGGAGCATATATGCCCAGACTTATAAACCAGCGTTCTGGTCAATCTTTCGCCCGATACTGAAATTATTCTAGGTCGTTTCTGGTGACATACAAGGGGCCATGTTCAAGCACCTTCGTGCGAGCCGTCAGCTTATGCTATCAATTCTGGACACCAAACCTGCAAACTTCACCCATAATGCTATCGATCTTGGAACTCTTGGGTTCAGTATCGAGATGTACTCGTACCTTATTTTCTCTAATTGCGTTACACCCCACGACCTGGCTGCAGAGCGGTCATTACCCTTTGACGCCTTTGTCATGTCCAAATCTAATTCCTGGGGTTTTCATTCCTTTGGAGCCTTATTCGCCGGTAGCTATGAGATTTGCCAAATGATACCCGAAGTAAGTCTACTCGCGTCGCGTCGACTGGCTGAAGAAGTTGTGAGCCCAATACATGCCACTGCAGCCCTCCGTTGCGTCCACGACGCTATCTCGGCCCGCGTGGCTTCTTGGAAGATGCCGCCGCCCCGCAATGAGGAATGTATCGAGCTTTTAGAGCAGAGACAGCATGTTGGTAATGCTTTCCGCTTGGGGTTATACATATATCTTGCGACAGCTTTAGCCGGCTCAGTCGTGACAGATCCGGCGGTCAAATACACTATCCAGAGCCATATCGACGAACTAGTCTGTTGTGCTCCTCAACTCATATTTTCAAAGTACGTAGGGAATATCCTGTGGCCCTTTGTTATTGCAGGAACGTGTATGGTGGAGCCCGAACAACAGCAAGCGTTTCTCAGCGCCATGCACTCGAACCGGTTTGGTATGAAACATCTCAAAATCCTGGGCGATACCTTGCAGCTATTGTGGGCAGATTCGGATCCTCGTGCGTTTGGACCATACGGACTACATTTGATAATGAAGAAGCATGCGATAACTTTAGTGTTAGCTTGAAGACGTGCAGGAAGAGCATTGCATCCTGAGCAACACAGTCCGCATTAAGCAAATATGAGCCACTGGATAAAGGAGGAGACGTTTGGGAAGTTATGATTCCTAATACTCCCGATATTACTTGTGGGTTGAAGGTTATAAGCCTTTGTCATGACGAATCGCACCGCCACATAACTCAATGTTCTATGATAAACTATTGTACTTGCTAAGCATGCTTCATTGTCACAGCACCTCTCACTCACTGTGAATACGTTGTTCATCAAAACAAGAAGGTCGATTGGCTGGCTTACCGCGAAACCCAGCTTAGCACACTAGTTTTGAGCATCGCAGCATCGGTATCACAATTATTGGCGTAAATCATGCATTATGAACACATGTTGCAGATATGCTTTTCCACGCAAAGAACGAGTTGAAACAATCATGTAAGTTTTGAAGAGCAAGACGAGGCACTGAGGTGGGCGCTTCTAGTAACCAAACAAGGGTCTGAATGGGCACCAACTGATGAAACAACAGTGCAGCCTCTCAACGTCCACTACCAACATCGTTTAGAATGCAAAGGATGGCTCAATTGCGTTAGCTAGACCGGGATGATGTCACATAACCGAAATTGGACAAATCAGTTGCCGGCACAACAGTCACGGTGTGGCACGGCCTGCACGTCCTAATCTGTTTTGGATCGGCAACGCCGCAGTCGTGCATCGTGTTGACGTGGGCTGTACATAGCTCGTGTGCGAATAGAATTACACTTGCAGCTTTCCTCAAAGTCTTTGCCAACCCATTCACCCGTTCAGCCTTCTTCAACGTACTTTGACAATTCGAAATGGCAGGAGTTGATTCAGTCGCGTACGGGATTACCACAACTACGCGCCTCCCCGACCTTACTTACCCACCGTTAACGACCACATTCACATATGACCCTGATTGTGCAGATATTTGGATTCAGTCCTGGAGAGATTCCAGAGATTCCTCTTCAAGTTTCTACGGGTACGGTGATTCATGCCAACCGAGAAGCACCAGGCCAGTGTACAGTCCCGGCGTGTGCCCACAAGGGCACACTCTTGCCACAATCGCCGAGTATAGGGTTCCCCCTGAAACTGTCGATGACAGCCACCGCATGTGGGAGGCTTTCTGTTGTAAAAGGTCAGTTTCTACCCTTCTCAATGTCGCTAAGGTTTTTGCGCTATAAATTATATTTGCCTCAAGTAGCAGACATTGATTTTATCTTTATTAGTGATTTGAGTTGGAATAGCGTTATTGGCCGTTGCACTCGTTATTTCTATAGTACAGAATTCCAGTACTGGGCTCTTCGTACGGCGTCGGGGTCCTTAGATTACGATGAGCATACAACAACAGCGGGATTCAGAATCGCGCCGCCAATCCGAATCTACTGGCGTGCCAGTGATCTCCCAGCTTTCGATACTGCCTATGCTTCATCACTTGCTTCAAAATTCAGCATCGGCTTTCCTAAGACATCTACGCCTATGACCACGTCATTACAATCTGCTACACCAGCACCGGCGCCCTCCATACCAAAGGAAACAAATGTGGCTCCCCCGTCGTCTGAGCTAGGCCCTGGGGCGAAGGCAGGCATCAGTTTAGGCGCAGTGATTGGCGCAATCGGAATTGCGCTGATACTGTTCCTTTTCCTACGGCGGAGAAAAAGCGGAAAAGCTGGTGCGTCGAAAACAGGCGATTATATACCTCCCAGCGAAGACCCACCGGAGCTAGTCGAAGTCCACAGTCCGGTACCACATGCGCAATAAGCCGAGGCCGCGGCCACATATTGAAGCATTCATATTGTTCTCGATGCGTGTTTGGTGCCAAACAACAATGGTCATAGATCGACCGTTTCAAAGGAAACACAAGTGGCAGCCTTCCACGATCCGAACCACACAAACAGATACTACCTGGATTGTCTTTGGCCATCAGAGACAACAACGAAACAAAGATGAACGACACCCCTTCTCGATGTATGGGTGTTGCCGAAACTATCCGGGCGGAAGCTACTCGGGACAGAACTTCGACCAATTTCGAAGCTATAAATAGTAATCATATGGAGTAGGCTTTAATTGGACCCGTTGAGAATGAATATTACTTAAATCTATAATATGTCGGACAGTGAGGCTGCTGCAATAACAGAATGAAGCTAGGTTAAGCTAATTTGAAACTGTGCTGGCTTCCTCCTCTTCAATAGTGATTAAAGATTTATCTTCTCGATCAATAACAATTAGGAAGCAGTGTACATGTCTGCGAGCGACTAGTTGGCGATGACGTCTCAGAGAGATCAATGAACGCAATGTAGGAATTATAATCGAACTAAGAGACGAAAAGGTAAGATTGCAGCGCATCTGATTGGCTCTGGTGGATAAAAGCCGATTGGCGGTAGGTATGATTTTATGTGATAAGTCGGTACGTAGAACATCAAAATGATTTACCCGCACCCGTGAAGGCTAGGTAAATGCGGATAAGGCCTACGACGAGCAAAACAGGACATTGACAGAGTCTTCCACCTGGCCTAGGCAAATAATATCTGAAGGGATGCACGAGAAATAGTCGAAATGGACAGAGGTGTAGATTGGAAAGCGAGATGTCGGTTATGCATATTTTTAAGCTAAAATGATAAATCCCTGCGCCTAAAGAACATATATCTTTAAAGCCTTCTGAAATCGATAAGATTACTGCAATGATGTGTGATTTGGAAATGGAGGCTCTGTAGCTCAGCACCCAAGTGGGACTACTAGCGGGAGTAAGAACGTAATAACTCTCCTCACATCATCACCCGACAACCGGGTATTACCCCGGTATATTAACACATGGTAAGCATGCATACGTAAGCTAGACAAGCGTGCCTCGTTAGCACTGGCCCCATCTGCATGCAAATGTAGGCTTGATGGCTGAGCAAGCTATTTCCGGGACGAGGGTGGGGCGGTACCTGGCAATTTTCCCCATCAGCCAAGGAATGGAAGGCTGACAGCATCAAACTGGTTGGTTGGCGAGCGACTATCTGCGTCGGAGTCCGATTTTATATCGTGAGGAAGCCGAGTTATCACCAAACGATGATGATTAGGTGGAAACTTAGATGGCGTCTCGTAAAAATTGATGGCGCAGTTCTTGGCTCTCAAGGTTGGGCTGGAAACATATGAAATTTTGCATAGATGTGCTTATCAAACGATAATTTAAAACTGAGGCAGAGGATTATGGGCATCGCTTCCCTGTTGGTTTGATGCAAGGCATACACCGGCCCCATGGAGAAGGTAGAAAATTCACCGAGCCTCGTGACTTGCCACGCTTATCTTCCACGAGGGAATCGAGATCAATATATTTGCTTATACGCCCACCTGCTCCCCTGCTTCTGCTCGAAGTTCCTCAAACATCCTCTTCGGTCTTTCCCGAGCCTTAGCTGCTTAACACTGCGCACCAGCGCGAGGATTCGCCGCCGATATGACGTCCGCAGGGATGGGCAGCGTGGATAGCATAGATCCTAATATGCTAAATGGGTGGTTTAATAACCTCAGTCCACAGCAGCTTGCAGAAACTCAACGGACTATTGACAATGATGGACGCGTCTCCAAGCAAAACTACAAGGTTAGTTTGTGGCTTCCGCCAGATATTCACTTCTAATTGCATACAGATTGTCGTGGGCGTCCTTTTTGGTACTGCCACTCTCTGCTTCTTGGGTCGTTTATTCATTCGCCTCTACACGAAACGGCGTCTGTACCTTGACGATGGGTTCCTTTCACTCGGCTATGTCAGCTTAGTTGCCGGTACAGCAATTCTCTATGACCGGATACACTATATTTATCTACAATTTTCTGTCATTCGAGGGAACCCTATAGCAGCGTTGATGGCCTTTAAGCAAATCGACGAAATGCTGGAACAATCAAAATGGCAATACGCATACTTGCTGTTCCTCTGGACAACCGTCTTCGCCGTAAAATGGTGCTACTTTGCATTTTTCTATCCGCTACTACGGTCAATGGGAAGGAAGATTATATACTATTATTGGACCGCGGTGGCGTTGACAATAACAACATGGCTATTCTTTGCTGCTGGAGAACAACTTGTCACGTGTCCCTATATGGGAAAGAAAGCTTGTACGTTTTTCATAACCACTACAGCTTGGAGATGACAGTTTACTTATGATATCAATAGCGCAATGTTTTCCAGTACTACCAGTGTCCAAACAGACTTTGCTCGCTCTCTTTTGGTTATGTCCAGCTCTTGATGGTCTAACAGACTTGTCCAGTAAGACTATCTCCGTAAATCTAATTGCGTACAAATCACTAACACTCCCTATAGTTATTGTGATTCCGATCTTTATCCTCAAACAGTCCCAAATGCGTCTCATGACAAAAATTGGAATTGGCGCATTCCTCTCTCTATCTATATTCATGTTTGCCTGCTCAATTATCCGAGCAGCAGGAACATATTACAAAGGTTCTCTCGACTATCCATGGCAGGTATTCTGGCTGCACATCGAAGCTTGTATTGGGATTATCATGGGGTCCATCACAGTCTACCGCTCAACGCTTGTGGGGACCAATGCCGTGTCACACAAATTTCAGTCGTTCTTTCAAAAGCTGTTTAGCCGGAAATCAACTAGTCAGACTCCAGAGTCAGATGAAGAGAAAAGGACGGAGTCACCAAAGGCCAGCAAACTGCCTATGAAAATACCCCGAGCGACGCTCACGGGCTTGCGTACGATGTTCGGTGCTAAGAATACCGAGCGTGGAACTGAAGCGTCATGGTCGACTCAAGATTCCGAATACGGCCTCGTGGATATTGATTATCATGCGCACATCAAAATGCAAGACAGGCCGCATACAGCAAACACT
The DNA here is from genome assembly GCA_028458525.1 of Ophiosphaerella herpotricha. NCBI lineage: Eukaryota > Fungi > Ascomycota > Dothideomycetes > Pleosporales > Phaeosphaeriaceae > Ophiosphaerella > Ophiosphaerella herpotricha. Next base: position 25,372 of record JALNQK010000176.1, read on the forward strand.
GGCGGGAGCGAAGCACCTCGCCTGTGACGAATCGAGGCGCAGCGAGCAAAAATTATGCTGACATGAGAAATACGACCGGGTTCGGGAAGTTCGAAGGCTAAATTCGGTGATCCTACGAGGCTCCCGCGACATGATTGTCCTAAAGAGGCGTTATCTTGCGAGACTGCGATGTCAGGCGCTTAGTGACAATAGATATCTTGATATATCCAGTTGATGGTGAAATAATGATCCTGCTTGTGTTTGTGCGTATCCTGGAGCTTGAGTTGATGGAACCACAATTCTTTGCTATGATTGCAGGGTGGTTGGTAGTTAGCCTTGCAAAGCTGACGGACATGCCGCCCATGCCGCCCGTGCCGCTAGTGAACCATGTGGCTCTCCTGGGTATCTTTTGGCCCCACGCAGGCACAGACATCACACCTCCTGCACCTTAGTTTGAAATTGCTGCCTGCACCCAATATGTAGGTACTCTACCTAGGTATGCATCGAGATGCCCACATAACATCAACATCGGCGCCAACTCAGATCTCACCTGGGCAATCTCAACCATGGCTTGGATTACTGCCATCGCCGTTGCCGCACTCACTGCCTCCGCTTACTTGATTCGCAAAACATACGTGCATCGTTCCAAAATCAATGCGTTGCGAAAGCAGGGCATCGTAGGTTACTTTTGTGGATAGTTGGGTATTGCGCTGACTAGCGTGCCAGCCAATGCCCAAGGAATGGAGCTGGTTTACAGGTCATCTCCTAACCCTTCAGAAATACGTCAATCAATTGCCACCTGATGCGAATGTAAACCTCGCCATGTGCAACCTGTCACGCGAATTTTCCGACACTGATATCTTCTTAATGGACTTTTGGCCTATGTACCCGCCGCTTTTCATGGTCTGTGATCCGGATGCTGCGGTGCAGGTATCAACTAAATACAACCTCCCAAAAACGGACAAGCACCTTGGAATGCTAAAACCCATTACTGGAGGCCCTAATCTTATATCTATGAATGGAAATGAATGGAAAACATGGCGGTCATTGTTTAATCCCGGCTTCAGTTCAACTGTCATGACTGACAACGTACCCCATATCGTCAACTCAGTTGAGGTTTTCTGTGATAGACTCAAGGAGCAAACAAAAGGGGGCATAGTTTCCTTGGATGATCTCTCGACTAGACTCACTATGGATGTGATAATCAAGTTATCTTTGTCAGTGTTCCTGGAGCATTCTGCCCACAACCGGTTTCCAACTGACAAAATCAATTTACAGAGATGCCGACCTTGATTACCAACGTTCAGATAACGCGCTAGCTACGGCACTTGGATATATCACCAGGTGGCATTCTTTTTGGGACCCTCGAATCCTCATGCATCCCTTTCGCCCTTTCATCCAATATTACTACAGTAGAGTGATGACCAACTATATTCGAACTGAGCTTAACAAGCGTTTTGCGGAACTGAAGCAAGGCCGCCTCGGGAATGGATCTCTTGGAGATTCTAAAGCGACTAAATCTGTAATAACTTTGGCACTTGAATCATATCTCAAAGGGAATAAACACCTTGAGGATCTAGAGCTGGATGAGAATTTTGCTCGCTACGCAGTCTATCAAATCCGGCTATTCCTTTTCGCTGGCAACGACACCACATCATCAACAATTGTATACGTCTTTCATCTCCTCTCTCAACATCCAGAAGTCCTGCGGCAACTACAAGAGGAGCACGACCATGTTTTTGGAACCGATGCTAACGAAGCCGCAAGGGTGCTGAAGAACAAGCCCGCGTTACTGAACAAATGCACATTCACGCTCGCTGTCATTAAGGAAACATTGCGATTATATGCACCGGCAGCAACGATGCGCGCGGGGCGGACGGGCGTTTCGATCAACGATCGTCATGGAAATGTTTATCCAATGGACTATGTGGGCGCAACCGTAGTTCACCCAGCGATCCACATTAATCCCCGCGTATGGCCATCTCCAGAAAAATTTATTCCCGAACGATTCCTTGTGGGTACAGACCATGAGCTTTATGTCAACCCTGCGGCTTATCGGCCATTTGAACAGGGTCCAAGAAACTGCATTGGACAAACCTTGGTATACAACGAAATTCGCATTGTGATGATCATGGTGGTGAGAAAGTTTGATATCACGCCTGCTTATGACGAGTGGGATGCGATCAAGCGAAAGGAAATGAGCGTTCTCGCGCGTCTAAGGACAAGTATCTTGGGAGAGCCTTTAAAAACGGTGAACGGGGACAGAGCCTATCAGACTGAGAAAGCAGGCACGCATCCTGCTGATGGATACCCTTGTCGTATCTCGTTGCGCAAAGACCAAAAGTCCGGGAGGATATGAGATGTTTGTAAGAAGAGTGCAAATGAGGAAATGTATGGGTTCACGCTGATACAACGGGGGTATTGAAACCTTTCTTATTTACCAGTTCGGACAGTCTGTTTAGGTTGTTGATCACTCAATCGTGTCATCCATGTCGACCACGAGTCCCACTTCCCTCTGTGAGTGTGCCAACCCATTGAATGGATATCGGGCATTTTATTCCCGAAACGGGGACTCCATATTCGCACGATTGGGGTTAGACTGGCAGTCAATATACAAGCTGTTTGCTCGGCTTTTCATGCCGGTGCACACACTTGATAGATGCATTGCTTCGTTAGGTACCTTGGCATCTAAAGCCTTCCACTCAATATCTAGCATGCGATAAGACCAAACCTCGTCTTTGTTGGATCCGGCAGTTGGTAACGTCCAAAAATGTCATACGGCATCCCGCTGACGTGATATATAAGCGCTAGCACACTTCTACCTCGCTAAATCATCTAGGTAATATTGCCCACGGCCTTGGGTGCTTGACTGACGCAGTGAGCTTCGGAGGCATAACGGTTGGGATATCGGCAACCAGGTTGAGGTCCTGGACCCCAACCATTTACGGAGAGATCTCGGGAATGTTTCATGCAAGGGGTAAGCAGCTGCGCAAGTGGTACCACCTTTCTCTTTCTGCACATAATTTACCTGCATGAGACACACTTGGTCATTTTATTCCTAACTTGGGTTAAGCCCAATCAGCTAGGCCATTTTTAACACTTCACACAATGGAACGAAAGCTGTGGAGGTACGTACAGTCTTGCTACGGCACTTAAGTGACTTGTGAGAACATCTCATAATGGGCCCAACTCTTCGACCTTGCTGTCTCTCAACTCGAAATATACACTGTGTATATAATATCATGTTTACGGACCCAAGCTTTTCTTCATGCCGTATATACCGCTAATATCATTGTATGGCTAGGTGTGATGCCCGTAGTACAGTAAAAATACAAGACTCTACTTGATGCTTTCTGCGCCAACGTACAAGTATTACTACGATACTGAGTGGGCCTGTTCCCCCATCTTAAGCACACTAAGATAATGGCCATTATCTCCAAGGCTGCGGAATTGATTTTAAAAGTATCACCTGAAGATATTGCTATAATCTCAAGGATCCCCATAACGATTTCGAATTAGCATAGCTTCTTGGAAAGGGTGTTACTAGTAGGTTTCGGGAGCACGAAATTTTGGCCACCGAACAATCTAAACAAGACCCTCAAAACAGTGCGTCCTCTTCTGCTGACAACAGCAGCTATTTCAAGCCCTAGCAATGGACGATGAGAGCTTGAGTAGCCCCTTTAAATATACGAGATTTTCAACAGGCTGATCCGACTCAGGACAATTATAGAGCGAGAAGATTTGCGAACGAGGTTGGTTGATTTCCGCCCAAAATTATCTAAAAAGGTAGATGCTTGCACACTTGTTTGTGTCATATACGGTGTCGATGTAACAAAATAATACCTACCCAAGTATCACTGACACACATTCCGCAGTGTATATCATCTTCCAGAACCCTGTGTCCGCTCACCACTTCCACTTGGGAATCCTTGTTTTTCCGAGATCACCGGCAGTAACCCCCCCCCGGTTTTCCCCCGACATCGCGTCGGCTAGTCTCTCGGTGAAACGATAAGACGATTGGCCAACGCCTCTCGAACACAAGTTCCAAGCCAGCCAGCCCCACCAAAAAACAACGCTATCAGGTGTCAAAATTAGCGATAGAATGTCTTTTGTAGTGCTAGGCCGAGCAATCGCTTTATCTTCGTTATCTTCCCTGGCAAAGTCATTTTCCGTCAACTTGACGGAACAACCGATCAAAGGACGCATCTCCGCGATGGAGCGAGCATTGAAAAGGCACCAAAGTGCCCGCGTAGCTATGGCTTGTGTGTCCGCACGACTCGGAAAATCGAAATCTTTCCGCCCAGCATGGCGCCTGTCAAAGAAGACAAGAGCGTTGAACACGGGGCAGTTGAGCACGACCTCGCCGTGGGGACAACGTACGTTCCCGACTTAAACGACAAAGCCCTGGAGAAGCGAATCGTGCGCAAGATCGACACGCGTATTCTGCCGTTTATTTGCATAGCATATCTCATCAACTTCCTTGATCGGGTATGTTCGACTTTGAACGTGTGCGACTTTTGGGGCTGATGTGTTGTAGGTCAATCTGGGCAATGCACGAACGCTCAACAACGACGTCCCCGCGAGCAACATCGTCAAGGAACTCGGACTCACAGGAAACCGATACAACATTGCTGTTGCGGTGTTCTTCGTACCTTATGTTTTTTTCGAGGCCCCGAGCAATTTTGCGATGAAGTACTTTTCTCCCTCGGTCTGGATCGGCCGCATTATGGTTTCCTGGGGCATTATTACTATCTGTACTGCTGCTGTTTCAAGTTTCGGTGGACTACTTGCTGTGCGATTCTTTCTCGGAGTTGCGGAGGTAGGTTCTTTCCCTAGGTTGTGACTAGCCTAAGTTTCGATGGAATGCTAACTGGCTATTAGGCAGGATTTTTCCCTGGTGTCGTCATGTATTTATGTTACTGGTACAAGCCATCAGAGCGAGCAACGCGTCTAGCCATATTTGCAGGATCCGTCGCAGTCGCTGGAGCTTTTAGCGGTCTCCTCGCGACCGGCATCTCCTTTCTCAATGGAAAGGCCAACCTAGCCGGCTGGCAGTGGCTCTTTATCCTCACTGGCATTCCTGCCGTTGTCTTCGGGATCGTTGTTTGGATCTGGATGCCCAACTACCCCCAAGATGCCAGCTTTCTCACAGAGGAGGAACGCGCTTTCGCAATTTGTCGCATGGGGCCGTTTGCGCCAAATAAGGAGGATAAAACGTTCAACGCCAAAATCGCCAAGGAGACGCTTCTTGATCCGCTGTTTTGGGTTTATGCGCTTAGCTACTTCTTCATGGTTAACAGCCTGAACAGCTTCAGCTATTTCTCCCCAACCATTGTCGCGAATCTCGGATTCAAAGGATACATCGCGCAGTTGTTGACTGTGCCTCCGAACGTATTCGGCCTGATCATCATCCTGAGCAATTGCCTGCATTCCGATTACTCAAGAGAGCGGATCCGCCACGCACTTGCAGGCTTGGTCCTCGTTGGCACCGGATATCTACTTCTAGCCGTAGTGAAGAACTGGGTTGGCCGCTACGTTGCAGTATTCTTGATTGCCTGCACCAATTCAGCCGTGATGCCCTTCTTGGCGCACCGCACCGCTACCGTGTCCGGATCAACGGCGACAGCGCTGGCTACGGGTGTGACTATCGCCATCTCCAATTGCGGAGGAATCAGTGCGCCGTTCCTGTTTCCTAGCACGAACGGACCGAATTACCCTATGGGCAACGTGAGTTACTATACGCTTTGAACTGCAAACAATGTGGAATCTAACTGTTGCAGTGGACTGTGTTTGCGATGCTATGTGCTACCTTCCTCATGACCATCTATCTCGGCTATAGGCTCGGTACTAGCTCCGAGTATCGCGACTTTGCTCCAGGAGCTGCTGAGCAGTTGGCTGTTCATACAAACCTCGCAGATAAGCTGCCTGAAGATGACAGGGAATCGCGGGAGATTCCTACGATGACGAAGTAGTGTAGAGTGCGCAGAAAGCAAGACGCTTTGTTTATAGGATTAGTAAACCAAATATCGATTGTGACGTTGTCGTCTCCGTTCGCTTTGACCAAACAGGTAAACTTTTCCAGTGCTGAAGTACCGGGCTCGGGGGTGTAGTGAGACGAATGATTGCCAGGAGTGTTGTAATTTTATGAGATACTTCTTCTGACAACGATGAGCTTCTAATTAAACTGCTCTCGGAATGATTCAACTATACAAAGTCCAGTCCGTTCATTTCTGTGCCCAGCGGCTGAAGTTTGCGACACCATCTACTCATTTTATTTCTATACTAATAAGAACACTTTTGTCACTTCGTCTAGTCAAATCCTCAGAAAGGTATCGACAAAAGCACATCCGTTAGTCGTATGAATAGAACCTCGAGCAACACTTTTATAGCCTCGTATGATTTTCTTCTTGCGAGTTGGAAATCATAAATGGCTCCATGATAGAGATCCAGTCGAACCGCCAAAGGTAAGGTATTCATTCAAAAAGACTTTTCCAGATATTGGCTGAAGAAAGTGCGCCGATTAATAGCTGCATTCGAAACGGGGGCTGACAATGAGGGGAACTTGGATGCCTTCTCCTCAAAACGAGCATGAGGCAAGAGCACATTTGACTAAAACCAACAGCGCCCACTATCCGAGATGCCAAAAAAAAAAGAGAAGGAGGAGTTTGGAAGTTCAAGAGGATTAGCCGGGCCGTGGACGATTTATACCACTGGAGCGGATCGTCGTCGATCGCTGTCTATGCATGGTAAGGCGTACCCAGGCACCTACATAGGTATGCAATCGCCTAAGCCAAGCTCCAATAGCTGAAGACAAGGCAAGCGACCTTGTTTCAACGAAACAGGGATAGAACCACATGGTTGGATGCGAGGTGTACCTGAACCTTGCCTCCATGTCCAACTACAACCTTAGCCCACCATTGCTGAGTCTATAAGACACCAGTCTCCACACCTATAACCTCCGGTGCAATTGCACTCCCTGAGAAAATCGCCACATCAACAATGGCCGAAAACGAACCACGTGAAAATGTAAAGCCTCCCAAGCCCCAGCGCCTAGACAGCGTCCACGATGCCCTCCCAGGCGCCAACCGCCTATACCCCCGCGAGATACGACTGCTCGACCTGCTCCCAGGAACCGGCAACGAGGCGATCGAATGCAGTCTCCGAACGACGCACCTCGACGCACAAGAAGAGTACGAAGCCCTCTCCTACGTCTGGGGCCACCGCGCCTCCTCGCACCACGTCCACATCCAGAACCATCGCATCCCCGTAACCCAAAACCTCCACGCAGGCCTGCAGCATTTGCGCCGTGAGACGAAGACGCGCACGCTCTGGATCGACCAGCTGTGCATCAACCAAGGCGACAACGCCGAGCGCGCCTCCCAAGTCGGCATGATGCGCGCCATCTACCGGCGGTGCTCGCGCTGCGTGATCTGGCTGGGTGCCATTGACGATAGCGCGACAGCGCACTTCGGCGTCCAGGACGCCGCTGCGGTATTCGCTTTCATCCGCTATGTCGCGAACCCGCAGCGGCGCACGGCGCCGGGGCTCTTCGCGGCCGACGCAACAGGGACCCGGATGCGGCGGGCCTTCGAGGCGTTCTCCATGTACGGCAATCCGTGGTGGAGCCGCGTGTGGACGATCCAGGAGTTCATCATCCCGGCGCGCGCGGTGCTAGTCTGGGGCGCGCTGGAGCTGGATCGCGAAGTGTTGTTGGGCGCGGGGAAAAATCTGCACGCGGATTCGACGACGCGGCTGTTCGACGAGGTGTTTCGGTGGCGCAGGAGGCAGTATAGCGCGCTGCTGCGGCGCGTGCTGTATCCGGTGCGCGGATTTGCGGACAGCGATGGCACGTTGGATCTGTTGATGCGATGGCGGTATCGCGAGGCGTCGGATCCGCGCGACAAGGTGTATGGTCTGCTGGGACTGTTGCCGCCGCATGTGCTGCCGAGTGCGCAGGCGTGCAACTACGATGTGCCGGTTGCTGAACTGTTTGCGCGCGCGACAGTCGATCTCATCCGGGAGGAAGCCAGCCTTCGAGCGCTGATCGGGGCGGCGGAGATGCCGCACATCACGCCGAGTCTGCCGTCGTGGGCGATTGATTTCGCGTGTTCGCAGCGCATCGGCAAGCGCCAGCTGAAATGGTGGAACCACTCGCACCGCTACAAGGAGTTCGCTGCGGGTGGATCGGCTGGTCTTTCCCTGACTGCAGACGACAGGTCACTGGTTCTGCGCGGGGTGCCGGTGGACGAAGTCGCAGACGTATGCGCCGTGTACGCGCTGGGCGCAAACGAAAAGGTCGATGACAGCCGCATTCTCCACGTTCTCGAAAGCGCGCAGGACTTGCTCGACACAAGCAGAGCTGCCCGCCGCCTTCCAGACATGTACGGCGCGCAGTCATGGGAGACTGCCCTTTACCGCACGATGATCGGCGACCTCGTCATGGACGAGCATCCCATCGAGCGAGCGGGGCCGCGGCACGTCGACATGTTCCCCCCGCTATTGTTGTGGTTTCGCACTGAGCCCGGGCGAAGCTTGCAACGGAGAGAATCTGACGACGTGGGAGCGGCCGATGACGTGCATTCTCATGGGCGTTTTGGAGACAGCGCCCGGCCGTATGATGTGCTTCATGATTCAATATATGGCATGCTTCCCAACCACGCGTTCTTCGTCACAGCGGCAGGGTACATTGGTTTCGGCCCGCCAGCCACCCAGCCAGGCGACCGAGTCTGGGTCCTGCACGGCGGCCAAGTGCCCTTCGTCTTGCGGCTGACCAAACGAACCGACGACGCCGATAACACCCATGCCTTCTCCCTTGTCGGCGATGCCTATGTGCACGGAATCATGGACGGCGAGGCGGTTCGCGAGGCCCGGGGGGCGCGTGAGATCAGGTTGTACTGAGCCGCTCGTCGCCTGTTGATGAGCGCCATGAATCGAGTTGCTGGTTGATGCGGGGGCAGGCGTTGGCGGGTTGAGACGACTGGCTTTTGTCAGAAATGGAAGGGACCGACGATGTGCTCACAAGAAACAACCAAAACCAAAGCCATGTCGTCTCCGCGCGCCTCACCCAACAACATCGGAACCACACAACATCACGCAACAGAACCGCACAATCTTGAACAAACACGTATATTCACACCACTCCCATCAAAAATCCCCCCATAGATCCTTCCCTTCCTAGCTGCCATCCCACTCCTCAAGACCTCGCCTCCTCAAGCTCCAACTCCAACTGCCTAATCCGCTCATCCTTCTCGCGCCCCGACGGCTCCTGCGCGCCAAGCTTCGTCTTAAGATGCGTAATCTCACGCACCAAAAGCGCAATCTGATCAGACTGGTCCGACATGACTCTATTCTGGTTGTCCAGCTGGGACTTGATGTCGTGGAGGGCGTCACGGAGGAGGGATGCAGGGCCCGCGGCGGGGGCTGGTGAAGGCGTGGAATCGGCGGGCTTGGGCGCAGCGGGTTCGGGGTCGCGGGTGGGGACGGGGGTGGGTGCTGGAGCCGGGGCAGACGGTTTTGCTTCGGTGGCGGTGGTGACGGAGGGGCGGACGACGGGCTTGGAGACTTGTTCGAAGCTGGATTCGGAAGCGTTGTCGTCTGCGGCGTCGTCTGCGAACTTGGAGGCGCCGGCGGCGAGCGATTGCTTGTTGTCGGTGAGGGAAGGGGGCGGGCCGCGGGATGCTGCGGGCGCAGGCGTGGGTTCTGGCGCGGGCTTTGGTGGCTCGACTTTGGCGGGAGGTGGTTGGCTGACGATAGGTTGTGAGGGCTTTGAGGTTGCTGGGACCTCCTTGGGCGCCTCACCATCATACACGCTCTCCAGCGAGATCTTGGGTGGCAACGCCGTCTTTCCGCCAAACCATTCCGATGATGTTGTGCCGGCCTTGAGACCCGTGGTAGGTGGGTAGATGTCGCTTTGGAACATCTCGGACCGGCGCGGTACAATGAAAGAAACAGGCTCGATGTAGCTATCGTTGACTGTCTTGAACGCGCGAAGAACCTCATTGTCGTGAAGATTGATACCGCGCTTGGGCATGAAGGCAATTCCTCGTTGTGGGTTGGGCGACGTGTACTGAGTAAGGTACTCGAACTTGTCGTTCTCATATTCGTAGTATCGGATGTTGCCGTCACTGCGGGAATCAGCACAAATGCACACGCACATATCAGACATGACTCACCCCTTGCCAGCAAGGTACAAGCACTGGGTACCATCATCCCAGAACGGCATGCACACGCCCGATATGGAGTCGAGGATCTGGAATCCGCCAATGGGCTCCGTGGGGTTGCGGGGATCCCATAGACCAAGTTGACGGTCGCTCATGCGCGAAAAGCCCGTGGTAGCAATGCGGTCATGCTCGCCCATCCATACCGCGCGACTGTTCTTGGCTCCTGGATGGCCCGGCACTTCTTGCGCAGGCTTCTCCTGTCGCACATCCCACACGCGCAACTTCTTGTCTCTGCAGGTGGTGACCAAGTATGCTCCATCGGCGCTCCACGACAAGGACTGTACAATGTCGTTATGCTTGAGGGTTAGTTGCGGCGCACCAGCCTCAACGTCCCACAGCTTTATGGTGTGGTCACCGGATGACGAGGCAAGCACATTCTCCGCGGCGGCGTTGAACAGGACGTGGCCGACTTTCCTCATGTGTCCGCTCAATTTCGCTTGGGGAGCAACATCGGCAGGCTCGTCGGCATCCGTGTGCAGTGTGAAGCCATCGGGGACTTTCCATATGAAGACCTAATCGTTGTGAGTCGCATTCCGCGTTGTACATGTGCGCAGTGGCGTACCTTTCCATCATCAGAGGCGGATGCAATCAGTTTATCGTTGAATGGACTCCTGAAAAACAGTCAGCGCTGCTCTAGTATCTCTAGTATATAATAACTGAGTATGCGCACCAGTCGGTGTCAAGGACAGCAGCAGTGTGCCCGCGGAAGAGAGGGATCTGGTCGGGGGCTCGGCCGCGCTCGTCCAGGGGAATGACGGCAAAGGCGCCTCCGCCGCTAGACTCCCAGTTGACCGCGATGTATGCTGGATTGGCCTAAATGGTATGAGCGTCACGAAGCCGAGGTCGCGTGCGAGACTTGGGCTGACCTTGATCAGATTGGTGTCCCAGGCGTTCTTGGAGATGCGCAGGTTGTCATAGCACTGCTCCTGTATGATTGTGAGTATTGCTATCACCATTTTCTCTGTATGAATGCGCCCATACCTTCTTTGCGCCCTGTCCAAAGACGTGGCCTGAAAGCAAATATTAATTGGGTAAGCTTAGCTAAAGCCACGGTGCACTCACGATACTTGGATGCTCTAACAAAGCGGCCAGCCATAGTGTGTAGATATCAATGCAATGGTGCCCGAGAAGGGAGGGTGCTAGGAATAGGAAGATGGCACTCCTCGAATGCTCGAAAAGGAACAAGCTGAGGATCAATGGTCGCGACCGGGCTGTGCAGTTTCAAAGTGTTTCAATGGGTGTTGCATGCGATCCGTTGCAGTAGCGGCTTGGCAGGGAACCCTTGCCATCCCACTCTAACGGTGCATGGCCCCACTCAGCATTGCAGAATGGGATATGACTTCACATTACCATCAAGGCGGTCAGCGTGATCAGGAGCACGCATAACGACGTTTTTTTTTGGTTCGTAAACGTCACCGAACGGGGCCGCAAAGCAGCAATGTATCATCTCGACTCCACTGATCCTATCTATCTCACCTATCATGCCGCTGCCTGTACTGGGCCCCATTTGGGTATACCTTGGGTTTGGCCAGCGTTTTGATGCATTACGCGATGCCTAAAAACCAAGCACTAGTCAGCATGACATAAAAAAAAGCTCACGGAGTAGGGTGATCATGCGGAATATCCGACCGGTTCGTCTGTGTGAGGTCGGAGACATGGCAGCGATCGCGAGAAAGACTGTGAATTCAGCTTCTTGAACTGGACACCAGCCTAGGCTGCAACCAAATGTTGTTACATAGCTTACGGTAGACGGGTAACATGATTAGAGACATGCACAAGCACCATATCCTCGCACTCTGCTTTGCGCACAGGTGGCACGAGCTCAAGGAAAACAACCATGGAAAGTCTACTGCCAACAAGCGCCGGAATCAGAAGATGGAAGATATGCTGTGGCTACCAGCCGTGCGTCGGCTACATGCTATATCTATTGCTATTGAGTTACTTCGTAAGGAGTTGATGAATCATAAGCTCTTGGAGACTATGCAAGAAAAGGCCAGCGAACTATTCGACGCGTACTTACAAGCAGGGAGGCGTTTGCGATGGTTGTGCGAAGAGATAGGCTACTGGGCGTACCTGCGACGCCGCATTTCATACAATCGTCCCGGTTCTTGTCCGGTCTGGACAAAGTAATTGCACCTACTGAGTCAGTGACATGATTTGACAGTACCTGCGCTGAAAAATTGATGACCATACAATTATCATCAGTTGGGTTTGAAAGATTGTCTGAAGTTAGAACTGTTTGCTCGAGCCACGGATCCGTCAAGAACTCATGCACCCTCCACCGAAAGCATTGTTTGGAGGTAGGGTCAAAGATCAAATAATGGAAATATGCAGGGGGCTTGCCATCCCGGCGAGAGATTGGCAAAATTATGCCTATCCCACTGTGAAGTTGCGCCGCAGTCTCCATCTATTGTGACGTAGCGTAGCACGCGTGCATAAACGCAATCGTGACCTCTTTCTCAAAGACAATACCTTCCATGTTCCTTTCGAAGCTACCTGTCGAGCTCCTAGAAGAGATTGGACCTCATTTGGCACTGGTCGACATATTCATTCCGGTCACGGTTTCCCGCCGGATGTACTCTAGTTTCATCAGATTACTTTACGTCTTCGCATGACACTGCAGAAATTTAGTCACACTCTCCTTACTAACGGACTACAAGATATGACCTTTTGGTTTGAGAGAACCGGCAACAGCTCTGTGCTCGAGTGGGCTATTGTATATGAACACCGGACCAGATTCGAAAGGTTGATATTTGATCCTGGGCAGGTCTGCTACAGGCTGAAATTATATGGTTACTCTTGTGCATAGATTATCTGCTCAAGGCATTGCCGAATATATTCAACCTCTTATTCTACGGCTTAAAGCAGTCGACCTCGATCCTTTTCAAATAGGCCGTTCGCGTCCCACACCTCTTCACTATGCTGAGACATAAATTGGTCAAGTGATAGTACGGCGTTATTTATTGGTATACTAAGGCTCTCAATGATAGGCAAAAGTATTGCAATTTTAGGTAGTCAAATTGCGTATGAACTTTGTAGGGATGCTTGCCGACTGCAACCATAAGTACAGGATATACACTGCGACCTCGCTTTTCTGTACCACACCCTAAGGCCGTTGGCGCCTGAAGCTTGCGACAAATTACATGGCTCCATGGCCCCGCCAACAGCTCTCTGCTAACCTACAAAAATCAGTTTACTACTTTACACCTTACTAAAGCAATAAACGATCCAGGGTTGAGTTTGCAACCTTACCCACCCGAACGAAGAAGAAGAAAGCGCGAATCGGTCCACTCAAACTCTCGCTGTTGGCAATTTAATCTTCATGGTATGTTCTTGGCTTTGCAGAAGACTCGACCTAATCACTATAAGCCTTTTATACTTAGTAACGCCGAGCTGCCCAGTGGTCGGATATATTTTACAAATGTCTGGGCAAACCAAATTGTAATCGCGGGAGGCGATAGCAAAATAGTCGAGTGGAGGTACAGCAGTGTGACTATGATGGAGGTTGACGGTGAAGGAAACCCACGCAATATGAATATGAAAAAAATATCAGGAAGGCAAGATAAAACTTAAGCAAGGCTGGGAACTCTATATTGTGGAGGGAAAGGCTCTTGCTCACGGCTGTCTAAGCGTGGTTACGAAGTCCGCGAGCGGTGTTGGAAGCGCAATGCCTTGATCTACGGTTATATTGCGTGTCTTTTCGCGTGGGGGACGGATTTTAGCTAGTGGACATGGGGTCGCAGAGAGATGTGGAGGATTCAAAAATGCGCAGATTTTCTTGTGTCAGAGGTTGAGGCGAAAGGTCGCGGTCGAGAGCGCAGGCCCGTGAAAGTTCTGAAGACTGCCGTGGCGCGAGGAAGCGCGTCGGTACAGGGCTGCGAGTAGAAGCGCCGTTGCAGGCTCTTCGTTTCGCGGGGCGAATGGTTGTGCTTAGCACGTTGTTGACGCGAAATAACGTGTCGCACCGCTGACGAATGTGAAACATAGACTATTGATTGAAATCTGACTAACGGTAAGATAAAGGCACCTGGGGACTCTTGGTAATACAGCGCTCCTCTTGGTCCACACACCGAGACGTTGCTCCGGCATGCGCACGGGGCAACAGGGCTGCATAGCCCGGTCAAGCAACACACCAACACGACTGGAGACCCAAATAGGCCCCAAATTCTTTTTGCTCCCAAGATTTCTTTTACTCGCCTAAAAGCTAACCGAGCCGATCGATGATAGTGCAAAATAACAATTATAGCATAACACTGCCATTCGGTTGCATAAAACCTCCACAGCCTTCGCACAACTCCTTTCATGCAAAGACATCGCCGAATAGACCTACTATAGTAGCCGCCACGCGAGAAAGCTCGCGTTCGCAGCTTGACAAGGTTCACTAGCGCAAATATCTTTCTGGCAGTTCCAAACAATATCGCCACCTAGTCTGTTTCTAGAAGGGGAAATGGCATCTTTCATAGTGATATGCGAACCCAGTTTCGTCATCAATGGTGTTGAGTTCTGGGAAAGGTCGGTGGCCAGTCATGATGCGATAGATATTGTATTAGATTAGGATATCATTACTGTATTCGGTACCGACATCTACAATAGCAGAACTTCCTGTACTAGGAGATAATATATTGGCTGGAACACGACGAACTAACTAATCTCTATGGGATTTTGTAGGACTAAAGGGAAAACCACCTTGACCCTGGAAGGAATGCAAGGAATCAATAGTCAATATCGGCTTTCGAATCCTATGAAATCTTGCTCAACCGCTTTTCAGCACATGTTCCGCCGCACGTACAAGCTATCATAGATACGCGAAAGGCCAGAGCGTTAGAAAATGAGATCACAGCCAGGAAAATGATGGATGAGGGCACATTCTTTTTCGGGGCGAGACTTACCCGGTGGTGTAAAGGGGTTGCACTCAAGGATTAAGCAAATCTAATGAAAGATTTTCTTCTAGAGCCGCCGCGTGCGACTGCGCCAGAACTATGGGGCTCCCTTGCACGACCCCAACCGGACGGCTGCATTGGATATGTCACGGCGGCAGAGGCAGCAGCACACACTCCGGCAATATTCATGCTATTCACGCGTGAGGATGATGATGTGGCAGAATGGTACGCAGCCCTCTCTTACCGCTGTTTGTCGCTAATACCATTGCAGGTTTAGTGTCGTCCAGAATGCCGATACACATTTTCTGTTCCTTACTGCTCAGTGGAAAGCTGCTATGTTCAGCGAAAATCGGATCCACGCCTCGCTTCAAGCCGCCCGCGACGGGGCCCTCAATGTCAATTATTTGCACCAGTTCTATTCGCGAGCGCATCCCGACCGTCTCCCATCGCAACTCGACACATGCCATCTTTCTTTGACGACTAAAATGTATACATGCATACTCTGGATACATTGGCGGGAGGAAAACCTAGATGGCAAAACATACTTCCGAATGGAGGAGGTAGAGACAACGCGCATGAGCAAGCTGGATGATCTGCGGGAGATGCGGAAGCTACTGTACGATTATGTTGACTTTGCCCTAGGTGAGCGGTTGACGTCAATCAAGAAAGCCCTCCATGCATTTTGGCTAAATCGTCCTGTGAAGAAAGTGAAGAAGGCACAATCACGAAGCTCAATGACAACGTCAGTGACCGAATGCGTACCTGCAACTACGAATTACAAGTATTGTTACTGCTTGTTTGCTGCTCACTCTTCCACGTACAGTTGTTGTTGTTGTTTTTGTCGCCTCCATCGTTTTCCTTCCCCTCCATCTTTAAATTACTATGCGTACGCCTGGTAAGGAAAGAGTATCCGAGGAGTGTACCGATAGCTTCTGTTTTCCCCTCTTCTAGCTGCGCGCTCGGCAGCAGCGCCCGTGGGATAGCCTTCCACTCGATGCATGATATGAAAGTCAGAAGCTTCGCTGCAAGTAGATTAGACTCGCGAATCTACTTAAATGATGCCACCCACGTCGTAGCCACCGCGTTGGCCGATTCCCTATACCTTGTGTCGTCGTGAAACTCTCTGCTCAAAAGACTGACAATCTCTGACTCCGTGCTCTGGAGTAACTTCAGGTATGTTTTGACGGACGTGCGATTAATGTTCGCATAAGCTGCCGCCTGCGTAATAGCTAGCAGGAAGTACGTAAATGTGTGGAGCAGTTCGCCTAGAGCGCCTTCATCGTGCGACTGCTTTTCATGCAGCGAGTTCTTGAAAAGACTGGTCGCATCTGCTGGGCTCATTGCTCCAAGATCGAGTACATGGCTTGTGAGACCGTAAGCCACCTTTGGCGTGCGCGTTGTATGTGCCGTCATGCCCTTCTCCTCATTGCTCCCAAACACGACCTCTGGGTCGTCGGAATTGTCCACTACCAATAGCCACTTCCCTGCTTGCTCTGTGCTGAGCCATCGCCGTATCAGCTCTTTCACGTCTTCTTGTTCGCCTTCTCGTTCGCCTGCTGCCTAATCACAGCGCAGGCAATCTTCAGAGGCTTCCCCGCGGTGGCGCTTACGATTGCACGGGTAGAGGCAAGGCTGGTACCTTTCGAACAGAGACTACGTAGGCAGGCAATCGCGCTCTGGGTCTCGATCTACAAGCTGGGACAATTATATCTGCACTAGATGATCCAACTATAGAGGCTCTGCAAACGACACTGGTCGCTGCTTTAGAAGATAATAGGGATGTGTAAGTGTGTTAAGATGGACGGAGTGATGAAGGTGAAAGCATATGGATGTCCGCTGTGGATAGCTAGTCCCGAGGGGTGTTGTGTAAGGGCAAAGAGCAGGCAAATCTTTACGTTTCTAGTTTAGCTTATTATGTAAGAATTTACAAGGCAAAATACAGAATATTAGCCTTCTGTACCTAGTCATTATATCTATTCATTCTTTGCCAAAGATTTGGCATCCCTACTGAATTTCGTAACGGAATTAAGCACCTTCTTCAGCCAACCCCTTTTTGCGGCTATATCAATAGTTTGTACTATTTGAGCACTCTGAATCGAGGCGAACAAATTTGGCGATGAAAAATTACTTGCCGGCGGGTGAAGAGGAGCTCCTTGGCAGAAGCTGGGTGCAACACGGAAATCCTGAACTGTAAGCAATATACTTCTATATTAGGAATTAGGGCATTAAATGTATTGAATGGCCCATAAAGGACTTACCTTGGCTGGGGTTGGAGGGAGTATTTTGGCGAGTGTAAGTGATATGAATACAAAGCAGATTACGAACGCAGATCCTTTTCTAGCAAAAAGAGTCTCCACGATTAGGAATGGCGCCGCGATACTAGCGATCTTTGCCAACGTCAGTAAATAGCCTCAATGCAACAACAAGGCCGAAAAAATACCTGTAATTGCGCATTTACTGTTGTTCTAATGGAATCCATTATATAATGTTGTCGAAGTATAAGATTTTGGGTTTCAAGGAATATTTCCTGATACCTTCGAGTCGATTTTTGAATGTTTTAGGAGACTTCAACCTCTCTCTGCAGCCGAACAAAAGCTCTTGCTCCCCTCTCTATATATGAGCGGCATGTAGATGTCAAAAATACCTAGCAGAGAGTTTGCCGCGTCCTCTTTACGGCATTTACGTTCAGGCCGCTACAGATGTCGTATGTGGCAATGCGATTGATATAGTTGACAACGAGGTTTACTACTTTCACTTCTCCTATATCGAGTACTTAGTGATAATATTTAATACTAACCTTGATAATATTAAATATAGAGAGACTTTAATCCGACATTGTGATTGGTGAGTAGATCAATGCTTGTTTCCGTATCACTGCAATATTCTAGCCCTTGGCACTAGACTCAATGAACAATGGCGTTACTTGGTCAATTATCTAAGTTCCTCAATGACCGCTATGTAAATTTGCCACACGCCTAATTTACAATGAGCTTCATAGAGACGTAAACCTATATTATATGAATAGGTTCCTTTACCTACATTTGCCTTTTCTTGATATAATACTATTGAAACAACTTGCGAGTTAATATCTAGAGTGCACACCACCTATTATCCTATATTTCCAACCTTAAACTAGATCTAGCATGAACCTATTCGGTAGCATGAAAACAACATAAGCATTGTATATACCCCAATTTACTAGCCTGGCGTGTAAGTTTCCTAACAAGCCCTAGGAATTGGGCATGGATGTTAGAGAAATATATCTCAAGCTAGAATCCATCCTGGTTAATCACCTCAACCATCATATTACCTACAACAAAGAAGATCAAGGCGTAAAACCAAGAACTTATAAGTCAGTTACCGACTTTATCGTTGCCGAACGCCTGAACAAAGGCCACATCAATGCACTTCCTAAAGGTGACAATACTGATAGCAGAACCAATACAGACTGACTCAGAATAGTAAGGAAGTATTTGGAAAAACTTGTCGAGTTTACTAAGGCTCTTCTACGAGACGTGGGTGATGTCTTTAGTATCTGGACCCCCAAGCAAAATATGCTCTTTAATAAGGGTGTTGATAGTATGCTGAGCAACTCTATAGCCCGCTGCTATCCAGGCGAAAATATCCTTCATCATGCGAGAGGTCTCGGCTGGAAGGAATGGCTTGAAGAGAACAGAAGCGGAGCTGTAAAACACATCGTGCGCAGACGTCAATCTATTGACCACGCTGAATTAAGTCGATTCGCGTTGTAGCGTAACAACCACCGTAACAACCACCGTAACAACCACCGTAACGAAAAGACTGCAATGTTACTCACTGCCTCACAAGATATACCGTAACAAGCCGAAATATAAGTGCTTTAGATTCAAAAGTTAAGAAAATTCAGAGCGTTGTATATAATCTTCTTTCTTTATAGTAATGAAAATGTTTGCCTACTGTAAAATACGTCTAGTAAGGGTAGAGAGAACTTACAGCCATCTCATCGCCTTCACGCCTTCACGCCTTCACTATAAAGCTGTAGTGAGTTGCAGTACAAATGAACTTTGTTGATTATTCTTCAATGTCTAGCTCAAGGGTATTGAGTGCGATGACGGAGCCGAAGTTCCTGATAGAGCCCTGCCCATGCGAAAGGGTAAAATTCCAGTAGCGAGCATAGCAACAAGCACCATGACAACGAATACGGTAAAAATTCGCAACAGAGCAGGCGACATTCGATCATTACGGTAGCTAGCGAAATCGGCTTCCGCGCAGGCGCAACTCCAAGAAGTTAGCGGCCTTGTTGTCAAGACATGCTATTCGAAAGCTTTTCTATGCACAGTTAGACTTCGGACTTCTTGATCCTTCATGAAGTGACGTCTTTGTTCTGATTTTCTACTTGTTACACTAGATTATGCGGCGGATGTACGCAACACTTCCCCTACGAGCAGGTGCGTTATAGAAGGAAGCTAAGGTTTCCGACTAAAGAGAATCGCCATGCACTGCGAACTTTGAATCTTCTTAGAATATTGAATGTAAGGCCAAGAGCTATCTGCAGGGCTAAGGGATTTTACGATATATGCTGTTCTACTCATGATCAAAGGTACTGTTGATTACTTATAACTTTTTAGTTACTTGACGTAGTGGAGTAGATCTGTATCCTAACACTAAACCTACATTCAACCCGAAATCAAGCGAATGCTTGTACGCATGAGAATACACTGTGCTATGAAGATTTTCGGGGCCGTAATCTTCAATTCTTGGGCAAAGAGAGCTTGAGTCCGTGAATTAGAGTATCTTACAGAGTCATGACGGGTTCTTGCACCCGGACCGTCCATCCCTTGCACTTATCACGCCCAACTGCATCACCATACCTCTCGTATTCGCCCACTTTTTTTTTATTAACAACACATAACCGGTTATTCTTGTTATAGAGTTGATAGAAAGTGTAACTTTGGAAACTTGTCAGCAAACCTCGTCTAATTGACAGATAAAGTTGTGACTTGCAGCGATTTATTTAGCTCCTGGCTGTAGCAATTCCCTGGATGATCAGTACGATCGACGTAACAATTCTCTGCGAACCAGAAATATGCCTCTTGTCCAAATCTCGTCGTGGTGCGCTGATATATAATGTCAGCTGGCTAGTTATTACATTTGTTACTCAAGGCTAATAAAACTTACAGCTAAATTATTGTTGGGGTGGGGTAAACCGCCGTAGTAGCATGCCCTTGGGAACCCACCCCCACTGACGATACCGTACTGTCCCAACCAGGCCCCATTTGAGCCTCGCGCGAACATGAACAAATACTAAACTCACCTTGAGATTTAGCTTGAAGCAGAGTATACGAACAGGTTTAAAAGACGAAAGTTGGTAGTGAAGAGTAGGGCGAATTAGCTAGCTTTATACTTAAATACCCAAATTGAACAAAAAAAATCGATTACTGCTAGTAGCATGCTACTAATCATCTATTGACAACGAATCTGGTAAAGACACAGGCCTAAATAAGTCTCGCTGATGGGTATAGATTATTGGGAAACTCACAAAACTCTTAGACACATGGGATGAGGTCATGTCGGTAGGGTTAATTTAATTAGCCTGAACGTGTATCGCTCGAAGAGCTGTAGCAACACAGGGAAGGCAGCCGGATTGTTGTCTAATGGGGGGGCCGATGACTTATCCTGAATTTTGGTGTACTTAACAGCTTATAGCAAAGCTGCTTCGCGAGGTAATGATAGCGAAGATCAATTGTATTGTGGTGTAGTAGGACTGCATGTGACCGGGGAGTATTGGGCCAGCTTTGCGGCTCTGCAGGGGGCCCGAGTAGGATTGGACGGGGGAGGTAGAGGGAGACACCAACTCGTCATGTAGCTACTCTACGTACAATATTCAACTCATCTCACCGACTGCGGGTCGGCACCTGCCTCCTACTTCTACGCGCATCCTAATATGCCACAGTATACAACACCCCCCGGACACCCATCGAACCTGCCTGATCGGTGATCTTCCTTCCTCTGCCCTCGCCGATGCGAGCGTCCAATGGGAGATTCGTTGCTTGAGATGGGATCGGGGTGGATCGTAACAAAAGGTTATACTAGTCCTGCTTGCCAAAATATTGGCTGGCGCCAATATACTGATTGCCACTACCAATATTGTTATTCCGAGTCCTCCCGGCCGTATTGAAGTTCTGGGTGTCAGAACCACGATTGTCGATACAGTTCGTCGGCACGCCGTCCGCTTTCTTGATGGCTTGTTAATTTGTCAACTGTGATTCAAATACGGTATCTCTATCGATAGATAGTTGTCTAACCTAAGTTATACCGTGAGTCATTACTTGCAAGTCGATCGATTTCCTTAACAACGTCCTTGTATCCTGCAGCATATCGACTGGAGAATTTAGTCATGTCCTAAGAATCTATCAACAGGATACATGCATAGATATGAGCTCACCGCACTCACGACATGGTTTGCCTGAATGGAATAATGGGGCTCGCCGCTGATGATAGCAGACCCTCTTGGAACAACTAGGAACTCGAAAGTATGTAAGTTTTCATAAAAACAGCTGATGTGTATCTTTGTCCCTTCATCTTTCCTTTTTTCAAGGAGGTTATGAAATCCATCCTGTACTTCCCCAAGCATCTCAGATTCCGGCTTGAGTAACTTCACGGGAGCTGAGTTTGCCGGCTTTACGATATTAGCAATATTTGTGAAAATACTGCCCCATTTTGCTAGATCAGCGCCGTGATGTGGGGTGCCGAGAAAGCATATGCCTACAGTGCAGGCTTCGATATCCTGTAAATCTTGGTACCGGGATTCTCGTGATAGAGTGAGCGCTCGTTGCGTGACTAGGCCGCCCAGGCTATGCGCAACGAAGACGATTTTGCGATCCGGCTAATGCATCAAAGGTTAGGGCAATTGGGGTTGGGGATAGCGTCTAGATGGGAGGCACTTACATCATGCTTTCTCTCCCTCGACAGTTTCCCCAGGAGATCCTTAGCATAGCCGGATATTCCGTCTTGCGCAACCTGACGGCGGAAGTTGAAGATGTCTACATCGTATCCAAAGGTCATGATGCGCGCATTGGTCATGTCCTCCTTGATAAGGTCTCTAGGCCAGTGTGTACTGCTACCTTTATAGAACCATGTTGAGTATGCGCTTCCAGTGAGGCCGTGCACGAAAACGATGTCGAGGGCTGGGGATCGTGGATTATACAGATCTTTACCCCATAACTATCCTTTTCTGAGAAGCTGTCGAGCACCATATTTTCATGGTCTGGTACTGAAGTAACATCAATGCTCCACGGGAGGGCACTCGTAGCTTTAACGTTGACACCGTTAACGACCTAGTTCAAGTTCTCAGAAGAAATAGCTTACTGTTTTGGCTTCCCAAGGGTTGGTTTGCGTATTCCTGGCTAGGTGGAACAGAAGACGAGAGGGGTCTATTCCTTTGGAAACGATTTGGCCATTCGAGAAATTTGAACATCTGGAGGAGAGGGGTATTCTGCCGCCCGAAAGACTTGTAGAAAGGTATGTTCAAAGAGATTTCAGTCACTATCGATTCTTGAAAAATGGTTGCTGTTTGTCGTTTATTACTGACGGCGGACATTGCAGACGTTAGCTGAGATACACCGCCTGGACAAAGGAGGGTGGGGTCGTGCCTACGCTATACCAATGTGGGCATTTTTTGAGGCTATCTATTGTGGTCTCAGCCATGCTGAAGTATCAGCCATGCTGAAGTATCGGCCATGCTGTGGTCTCAGCCATGCTGTGGTCTTAGCCGTGCTGCGGTCTCAGTCATAAGTCAAGTAGGTGGGTCAACCGAGATGAGATGACCAGGGGTGGCTCGGGCAGCGGTACTCCCTAACCAGCTATTCTCTAAGAGAACGTCTATAATATAGACAAAACTAGAGTAATACTATTAATACTAGGCTTAGTTAAAGTCTTAATAGGTAAGAAAGACTTACGAGACTATAGAGGCGCTCGGGTAAAACGTACAACTATAACTACGATCGAGTGTATTAGTGCTGATAGTAGGTATTTAAATCCCATGATTATTTGGCCTGCTACTACCTACCAAAGTAACTAGACTACATTTCCTACCCCTAGATAGTAGTTTACGTACACTGAATCTAGATATACTAACTCTTATATCAGCCTTAAGTGGCTTAAGCAGATATTTGACCCTGAAACTAAGGAACGGGCTAACTAGAAACCTCAGGTACTAATCTTTAATAGCTTCGGCACGCACGAGACCCTTGAAATCCTAGAGTTCTATTTTGCAAATAATATTATCTTATACTACCTTCCTTCTTATATATCTTACAAGCTCTAGCTATATAACGTCGCTGCGTTCGCTCTATTAAAGGCTGCCTATCGTAATTAGATCGAGTAATTAGAGCGAGGTGGCGTTAACACGATCGGCAAGGAGCATTTTACCTCCCTATTCAGCCCCGCAAGGATAAGAGCGTTTACGCCGAGGAATATTAAGGCCGGCTTCGCTGCGGCTAGTCTGTTTCCGTTTAATCTAGATAGAGTGCTTAGAACTATGCTAAAACCTCCTGCTAAACTAACTATCCCTCAAGCTAATAAGATAAGGCCTTGTCTGCAAGACGTACTTCTACAATCGCCTATTATACTAGTATTAGCAGGCAGTCTTCTATCGCTGTAGCAGCTGATTATTAAATAGGACGCTTATGCCCTTAATAACGTAAGCAAATAGAGCCTACAGAGATACTTATAGAAGTTTGCTAAAGCTGCTTAATTATCCTTTGCTAAGGCTGTCCTACAGTAGAACTAGATTCAACTCTTGATGACAATTAACAACGAAGCCAAGGTTCAACAATTAACTAAATTATTGGTACTAGGAACCGCAAAGGTTATGAGTTATACAGACCTTGAAGAAGCCCGAGTAAAGCGTGCTAAACAAGACGCTGCGAAGGCAGCTAAAGGCAAGGGGAAATGTAGTTAGAAGCGCAAGAATCCTACGACACTAGAGGTAGTAGAAGATACTACGAATAAGGTTAAACCTGATTAGAAACGCAGGAGTACTGCTATAGAGACAGATACCTTTACAATAATTGCTAAGCAAGCTGTTGTACTTTGACTATGCTATTTTTATGCTACGTCCGGCCCGCCGCTTATTTCTTGTTAGGAGTTATTCCGCTCGCTAAGTTCTATAGCCTCTAACCGCCATGTTGCAAGAGCTTTGCGAGATGATATAGTATAGGGATGTTGAGGACCCAAGACTACTGCCTGCAGCTTGCAGCAATCCTCTATTAGTGAAATTGCTTTATTTGTAAGTCCTTGACCCTTTAACGTAAATGCAAGATTGTTCATGCTAGTCAGCGTGGAAGGATGGTCCGCTCCCAGCTTCTTCTTGCTCGTCTCCATTACTTGCACCTCCAGCTCTTCCGCTGCATCCCACCGCCCTTGATTCCAAAGAGTCGACGCCAGATTGGCCATGCTGGTCAGCGTGTCTGGATGGTCCGCTCCCAGCTTCTTCTTGCTCGTCTCTATTACTTGCACGTCCAGCTCTTCCGCTGCATCCCACCGCCCTTGATTCCGGTAAGTCGACGCCAGATTGGCCATGCTGGTCAGCGTGTCTGGATGGTCCGCTCCCAGCTTCTTCTTGCGAGTCTCCATCACTTGCACGTCTAGCTCTTCCGCTGCATCCCACCGCCCTTGATTCCGGTAAGTCGACGCTAGATTGGCCATGCTAGTCAGCGTGGAAGGATGGTCCGCTCCCAGCTTCTTCTTGCTCGTCTCCATTACTTGCACCTCCAGCTCTTCCGCTGCATCCCACCGCCCTTGATTCC
>JALNQK010000177.1:0-50012 GCA_028458525.1 Ophiosphaerella herpotricha
TTATTATTATTATTATTATTATTATTATTACTACTCTTAGTAGGAACCTAAGTATAGATAGCCTAAAAAGTAGTTAGTATATACTATATACGCGTAATAGAAATAGATATACTATAAGATATAGATAGCCCGAAATCTCCTAAAGGATAGATACTAAGTTCCTCTACTCTAATAAGATTAACTCTAGGAACTAAGGAGTTATAGTAGGAATTTAAGTAGTAACCCCTATAGGAGTACTACTATAAGTAGTAAAGTAGTAGTAGTTTAAAAGCTCTAAGTTAAAAGTATACTAGGTATATATAAGCTTAATACCTATATAGTAGACCTTAGTATTAGTCTTAGGGGCTAGAGTAGTAGTAATAGTAGTATTATATAAGTTATAAAGCTAGTAGATACAATTAATATATCTATTAAATATTACTAGTACTTATTAATATTAACTAAAGCGTATATACAAAGTACGTTCTTAAAGAAACCTACTAAGGTATAACTACCTTAGTTATTATCTAAGTAGTACTTATAGTACCTTTCTTCTAGCTTGTTATAGATAACCTTCTACTAGTAGATATTCTAAGCGTAGCGTAGGCAAGTAGTATAAAGAGTAACCTAGTTAGCGTGTAGAGTAGTTGCGCTCTAAGTAAAAGGTGTAGCGTAATAAATATTACTCTTCTTAATAAACTTAGGGCGTAGGTAGAAGACTATAATAATATTATTAGTTAATAGATAAGTATTAATTGCAAGCTAAGTATACGTTTTAATTACGCTATAGTTATAAAGAGATAGAGTAATATAACTATATAGAAAATATTATTACTATATAGACTATACTAGTTACTAGGCTATAAAGGTTCTTACCTATTATAAATAAAATATAACGTTATTATTTAAGTTATAATCTTTTACTTATTATTAAGTAAATAAAAGAATTATATATAAGTATAACAATAATAATATATATATAATGCGTATAAGTAGTATAATATATACGTAAATACTTTTTTCTCTTTTCTCTTATAAAGGTTTAGGGTTTTTATTAAGGTTGTAATTTAAGGCTAGTAAAGATACTAGCTAGAGGGAGAAGCTCTATAATAAGGTTATAAGACTCCTAAGATCTTGTAATACTTTAGATATATTATAGTTATAGTTCTTAGCTTAGAGTAGGGCTAGTATACTCTAGTGTAGGGTTAGTATACTATTAGTGTAGGGCTAGTCTACTGCGCTAGCGTATAAGAGGCTCTATACTTGCGTATAGAGTTAAGTAAGTATTATTTACTTTCTTAAGAATTTTACTTGAATTACTGTTATCCCTTTACTATCTTCTATAGCCTATAGCAAGTACTATTACTTTCTAGCTACCCTTAATATTTATACTTTAATTATATAGCTACTAGGCCTAAGAATAGATTTAAATAGTATAATAAAATTAATAAAACTTTATAAAAATAATATATTTTAAGCTAAGGCTTAAATTAGTAAAATACTAAAAGTATAAGATAAAACTAGATCTTATTTAGTAAATAGGCTAAGCTACTTAAAGAAAAATACACTTATAAAACTAATAATATAGTTTATAAGAAACCTATATTTATAAAATAAAGAAAAAAATCTATTCTCTTAAATCTAAGTAATATCTTTATAAAATAATATTAAAACTTAATATTTAATTTATATACTTATCTTAAGACTAAGACTCTAGTTAAAAAAATATATATTAAGTAGTTCTTAAGATATAGATAATTTATAAATCTAGAAAATTAGAAGCTAAAGTAGTATATTCTAGGAATAATAGAACCTATAAAGTTAATAATATTAAGATATACTAAGTATATATATATAAATCTATACTTATATTTTTTAAGTCTTTTATAGAGCTATTACTAAGATTTTAGAAACTATATTTTTATATTTTTAGTATATTTTAGAGTAAATAGCTTACTTATAAACTATATTAATACTTAGTAAGATAATAGATAATATAAGTAGTTAGGTATTTAGTACTAATAAATATATTATTATATATAATCTATAATATACTACTTATTACTATAAAGAATAAATAATTTCTAAGTTAGAAAAACTTAAGTAGAGAGAAAATCCTATATACTATTAGAATTAGAAGTTTTAGTAGAAGAAAAAGAATATAAAAAAAAAGTAGAAAAAGAGCTTAATATTAAAGAGAAAGAAGTAAATAAATTAGAATACTTAGTATAAGCTATATCTTTTAATTAATAGGAATAGCTACTATACTTGCTACTAATAGTAAGTATATCTATATTAAGTAGAATTAATAATATAATAGCTCCTATATCTTAAACTATAGTAGCTATTTTTACTAGGTCTAATTACTATACTCTTTCTAATAATATAATTAACTCTATAAGCTTACCTAAGCTATATCTTAGTAGTTATTATTTTTATAATAAAGCTATAAGTACTAGTATTCTAAAGAAACCTGTAGTATTAAAGTACTATATAGAGTTAAATATATTACGAAAGTCTACCTCAATCCGATTACTAGGAGTCTGTAGAACTAATACAACCCCACCACGTCTATTCATGCAGACCCCGACTCTCAACAGATAAGGTAGCTTTTGCTTTTGCAAAGGAAGAGTAGGTTTAGGAGTATATTCTCGAGTTCTGCAGCTCATTAAATACGTGCGAGTTTTAATGAGAGACGTTATCTAAATCGACAGCTAAATTCTAAATCAGCAACAAACACCCTAAGCACATCCAAATTCAAAAATGAGAGGAAAAATTTCCGAGGCTGCATGGAATGGAAGGCTGCGTTGCCTGCAAGGTATGATTTGCATGTAGACTTAAGGTCCTTCATCAAGTGTTGCTGACCACCAAATCTCGCTGGCTAGTCAACACCGTTGAGCAGTGACCGACCGGAGGACATCCTTGCATTACTCTGCTGTCTTGACATCCGTCTGCGCCAAGATCTGTGACATCATCCGGTCGTACAACGGGTCAAGTCCAGGTGACACCCCCTGGAGCACCGCTCGCGTGCGGAAGAACGGCACATTCTCTAGCTCTTTGCACACCAGCGACACCCACAGAAACGTACCCTCATCCTTGTCACGGAGCAACTGCTGCACCTCTGCTTGCAACCCAGTATCATACTTCTTCACAGTCGCCAAGCGCTGCCCTTGAAGTCGACAAACGCCGCCACCGCTTTCGACACGTACGTTATTCTTCAAGACAGATGTAAGGACCAAAGGCGGCCTAGATGGTCTAAGAACATACATATCTTTAATCCTAAGAAACCTCTTCGTAAACTCAAAAGTAAACTCTAGTGAGATTCGGTGGGGGCTCCCCTCTGGACCCCTGAGCAGTGTGACCTGTATGTGGCGATAGCAGAGACCGAGGACAGCCTGTAGCCGATTCGCGGTAAAACCACCAAGCTGTAGATAAAGCTGGGCCTAGAGTCTGTAACGCCCGTGAGAGTGTTTCTTTTCGGTAGTCGTTAGGTTCGTCCGCAGCACCAGTGTCTGATCCTCCACATACATGCACGTCTTATCTCGCCCTATCTTCTTTAGGCCGTGCTTCTTTGCTAGCTTCCTCAATACCTAGGGTCCGCGTTAGATATAGTCTCTTAGCTAGGGAGCGGAGACAGGGCCATACGTACCCTGTGCATGCTCCGGTTCATCTTTCCATCCAGCTTCTCACCAGTTGCCCTCTCATATACCAGACGATATTGCTTCCAATACGTCCCTAGGGAGCTCTCGAACTTCGTCCCCCGACGCCTCTTTCCCTCATTTCCTCGGCGTTGACTGAGTAGCCAATCAAAGAAGGTATGCAATGTACGAACAGGCACAGTAGTAAAGGAGCGAAATTCGTCTTTCTTGAGGTACTTCCAGCACCTATATTCCCTGTGTTAACGCTTCGCTGCAATCTTTTATAAATCACGAACCACGTTAGCTTTAAATGCTTAAATGGCATAGCTTCTATGAGCCTAACCTCACCAATTGCATTCCACGTTATCGCAGCATTCAGTCCAAGGCTCGTGCATTCTCAACTCCCTTTCGAAGTTCTGATACGCTTCAGGTCACGCAACTCAACGTTCGTAGGATATACCGTAGTACCACCACGCTCGACATCAAGTCTCTGAGTATTCTAGCCTTCACGATCTCCGAGTCCAAATGCCACAATTGGATGTCGTGGTGCCCATGCCCACCCAGAACCGCGGCGAATGGGAAGATGATACCATCGAAAGGAATTCTGCTTTTCTAACGCTAAGTCTATCTTTGCTTTGGCGTATCCCCCGCGTCACGAGCTGCGACGTGCCTTCCAACGACTTACTTGCGGAGCCTCCAACAGTATAGGTGCTTATCTTGGAGATGTCGGGATTACACCGAGAAAGAAAGTCTGGACGGTGCTTGCCAAACATGTTCTTCATCGTCTGCGTCAGAAGCAGGGAGGGGGTGAGGGGGGGGCAAGACCCAGCCAACTGGCATGCAGCTCCCACAGCTTTCGCTTCCAGACGGCACTACGCGAGAGCTCGGGACCCGGACGCGCGGGCAAACGAACAACGGCTGCGCATATCACTGCGATGATCGCCGCAGGCACGACGATAGCAACGGTGAAGAGAACCGTCATCGGGATGGTGTTGGTGCGATATGGGAACGGGAGAGACGCGACCTGTGGGGGGGTGGGCACACTTCGACAAGCCCATGACGCCTAGTTGCGATTTTTCTCGAGAGTGGAGAGTGAGAGGGGAAGGTTGTTCTGTTTGCGGGTGAGGTGTTCTAAGTCCTCCCCAGCATGGCTGACGCATCCTTTACGGCTTGACTCTCGGGCCATCTGAGTTGCGGGCGCCAGAATCCACACAAGCGAGGCACCTTCAAACTAAGCCTTGCCAATCAAAAGCTTAGCGCAGCCCAACAACCCGACAAACCGGCAGGGCTCATGCAACTATGCAGCTTAAGCGCCAAAGCCTTTTGATTTCTTCTCCATCCTCTCTCCCCTCCACATGGGGCCCCAATACCACTGCACCACAAGCAGCGGTACAACCGCCACCGTAACCAAACCCAGACACAAAAAGGTCCCGCCGGCTCCCATACCCGCAATCAGCCGCTCGATAATCGCTACACCCACGGCCCCCATAGAGCACCTCACTAAGTTATTTATTGCGGTACTTGAAGCCCCTTTACCAGGGCACAAATCCGACACCATGGTCTGGTTTATCGCAAATACGGCGTTTGATGTCGCAGCGATGAAGAATTGCAAGATCAAAGGCACAGTTATCCAACCTGGACGGGAGGTGAGGCTAGGGAAGGAGAGCGAGAAGCCGTAGAGGGAAGTGCTGATAACAAAGAGGGCCGTTATCCATTTTGTGTGTTTGAGACGGGCATGCTCGATGGGGAGGTCTGCCGGCAACGTCATCTTCGGCAAGGTGTAGGAATCCGAAAGGCCGTTGCGGAGTTTATAGGCGCTTTCGGCAGCGCGATAGTCCTGATTCATGAGGTTTCCGATTATAGTCGAACCAACAATTGTACCTAGGCCTTGATGGGGCAATGTTAGCTTGGACGGCAAAGGTTAGAAAAGCTAGGGGCATCAGTACCATTTGGAAGAAACACAAGCCCAATCTGGAGCTCGTTGAGGTGGAAAACTCGCTTGAAAAGGCCTACTGTACTAGCCGTCACCATGCTCCATATAGCATAGATCGTCCCACCAAAAACAAGACTCAGTAAGATATCCTTCTCTTTCAGTAGAAGCAGTGGCTCAATAAACGTCCTGGGAATCACTTTCGTGGGCGTGTATGAGTCATCGCGATCCTGCATATACGGTGGTTCTTTGATGAAGCGGTCGGCTAGGGGTCGGTGGATGCCAGTGAGGCGAAGGGTGCCATTTCCGGCAATGCTACGGAGGGTCTCGGGGAGGAAGAAAATAATTGCGATGATGGTTAGGGAGGAAAGAACGAGTAGGAATACGAATATTGATCTATGACTTGTTAGTAGATAGTGTACCGGGGTTAGTCGAAACAAGTCACGAACCTGAAGCCAAGGGAGTTGGCAAGAAGACCCCCGAGGACAGGGCCAACGGCTATGCTAAAGTTTCGGACTGAGGAGATTACGGTCAGTGGTCTAGCTCTTTTGGTAGGGAGATAGTAGGAGCATACTAGCTTGGTAGAAGCTGATGTAACCCCCCCTCTCCGCAGGCGGGGTGATATCCTGGATAACACCATTCCCTGGTTTCTCGTCAGTACTGGGGAACCCCCCGAGCTTAACCAAGGCTTACCAATGCTCACAGTCGAAGCGCTCCCCGCTGCTTGCAATCCCCTGAAAATCAGTAGCAGCGCAAAGTTCGGAGAAAAGCTCAGTCCGATATTGGCAATAATATACGTCAAGAACGAGTATATGTATATCGGTCTCCGTCCCAAGACATCAGATAATGATCCCCAAAATAGTGGGGATATCCCTTGGATAATCAGGTAAGACGTAATGGTCAATAAAACGGTATTAAGGCTGACTCCCAAGTCCTACAGAAAGTCAACAGATGTCAAGTAGGCCCCAGCGGACAGAAAATCGATGTCTTACCTTCGCTATGGCATCAAGAGCAGGGAAATAGATATTCGACGAAAGCCCGGAAAAGAGTCCCGCCACTCCGATCATGACCACGACCGTCCATTTCCGCTTTTTCGAGAAGACATGATACGGCGGTTCTGGGGCGACCGAGACCCTCTTTTCCTCTTTGATGAACTCAGCTGATACAGGTCGATCTTGCCAGGACTGTAGGCTGACGGAATCTGTTTTGCCAGGGCGTGTCCACGATGTTCGGTCATCGTAATAATCGTCGGCATCAAACTGGTGCTGAATAGAGGGAGCGAAGACCCGCGATGCGCCGACGACATAAACGCCAGTGCCGATTTTGCGCCACCCTTCGAGGGTGGTGAAGCGGCGAGATAGCTGCGGACTGACGTTCATCCAGGAATTGCGAAATGACATGACGAAGAGTGCGGACTGGAAGAGCGATTTAAAAACTTCCGGGAAACTTCTATTAAACTTATTGAGACACAATACCCGGAATGCAGTATCCGGAATGCTACGTTCCCGAAAGACCACCTAAAATTAGTGCCATACGAAGGTGGATACCTGGGCATTGGACGTTTCAAGAGGGTTGCGTGTTTCGGAGTCGATCAGCCAACAGGACCAAACAGAAAATGCGCGCTAATAAAAGTATATCGCATTCGCAACAAGCAAAGCAAAACGTGGTGCTTGAACCCATGCTACTCTTCAGCTCTAACGCCGCAGAATCTGCATTCTTACTTTTCTCCCTCAGCCTCGTTCAAAATGATATTTGGGTCGAGCCGCAAGTGTCGACCTTCGCCCATTCAAGTCCCCAAATTCGAAGAGAGACAAGAAAGCGACGGAGATAGCCCTACTCCACGACCAAAGTCACCGCTCCTCCCTACGGTCACGAATACCGCGCGTCCCACCCCCCTCGCACCAAAATTTTCTTTCAACCGGTCATTAGTTCCTCAGGGACCAGCACGTACCATAAGTACATTTCGCACTTCAGCAACCATCGCGACACAAGGCGGGTCTCCCACGAAAACAAGGTTCATCACGATCACATGGTCGATTAAATCTCCAAAGAAGAAAGAGAGAGAATCGCCGGAACCGACTCAGACGGTCTTCATCTCTGCGCCTGCACAGATTGTAACGGTCACTGTGCCAGCCGTTGTAGCAGTACCAACCGCAGAGACTCTCCCTCCTCCAATATCACAGGCAAAGGGAGGGATTGTTATTCCTCTCGGTACATTAATACCAGTAATTGCTTTAAGTGTTGTTGGTGAGTTAAGCCATGAATTCAATCAGCCGCCCATTAACGTGTGTGAAGCTGGCGTGGCGATCATCTTTACAGTGGCCGTTATTATATGGAAGAGGAGGGAAAGAAGGAAGAATGAGAAAGGGCTTTCGGAGCAGGTATGATTCATAAAGTTTCTTTCAGCGAGGCATTGTTGTGCTAACAAATGCGATCAGCGTGCAATGGCAGAGGTTGACGACGGTGGTTTTCGAGTGATACCTGATACACGACCAATATTATCATAGAAATCAGACATAGAAATATAGGCTCGTATATCGAAATGAGTTTTTATCAAGTTTCTTGAAAGACGTCTCTTCGTTTTCAGGTCCTCCATCCGGCCCCTTTGCAAGGCCGTAACGGATGACTGGCAGGCTTCGTTTGATCCGGAATGGGAAAGTGCAAGATAGCGAGCTTCGTACTGAAACTTGTGGCTGGTCGCAGATCTACCACCAGGTGTCGAGTGGAGTTTCCGCACGTGTGCAAATTTTGGCGAGGAAAAAACCGCGCTAAGGAAAACCTGGCCCGAGCACTCCACCTCAGTACATTCGAACACGTCTGACACCAACCAGGCAGGGACTGACTGGTTGGGCTGCCGCCTTTCCTATTCCTACATCCGGCTTGGGGGCATGCCTGGACGAAGAGCGAATACGGAGTTCAAATACTAAAACGCTTTGAGTATAGAATCTGCGTTGATCCTATTGTGCACGTTTCAAATAACGAAATAGATCTTTCCAGCGCTAAGCTTTCTTGGCGAAGCTTCCTACTGTTGTTTCATTTCTGCGAATGTGTCCAAGGCACAACGCGATAAAACGGGCGAGGACCCACTCATTTGATTATTTTCCTAGTTGCTATCAGCTGGTCTTGACCCGTAGTCGTTCAACTATGAACTGTTTCCTCATCTTTGCGTTGGCACTCTCGCAACTTTCTTTTGTGCAATCTCAGAGCGCAACAAGTTCTGTGGCTCCGTCTTCTTCCGGCGCTGATGCTGATGTGGCGAATTTTGGACAGATAATCAATATGCTCGGTTCGGTACGAATATTCCTCACCGACGAAACATATATATGTTTCCTAATACAAGCACAGATGGAAAGAACAGATCAAGACTTTGTCGACGGCCTCGCCCTCGACCTATTTTCACCACTGAATCGCACTCTCGTCGTGACACAGAATGCTTCACCTCTTCCTGGGAGGTTTGTGAGCGGCAGCACTGGTGCGCCGTTCGAGGCACTGTCAAATTACTCATATGTCATCAAGGTGAACGAGACCGCGAACGACCTCATCGCCAAAATCGAGCTTCCGTATGACCCTGTTGCGCTTCAGAAAATTGGTATTGACCAAGGCAACACATATGTTGGAACACTAGCTGGAGATGGGAAGTCATGGGTCGTATCCGAATCGCAACGCAATGTTCACGTGTAGGTTCTAGCTAATGCAGTCCGATAAACTGTTTCATAACGCTAACACCCTACGCAGCTCTGAAAACAAAACCCGAATTATCAAAATGACATCGCTAGACGGAGAATACATGCTCCTCGGCCGCAGAACGGAAGATGTCTCAAACATCTTCGTGCAGTACGGCCAAGGCGCCACCCGAACTGTGAACGTGACGAGAGGCCCAGGTATCCAAGAAGCCGAATTCGTCGATGGTCTGAGATTCAGTATAGAATCTGATCAGGATTTCACAATGAACGTTGATCTCAAGAATGGGATTCCACTGGACGTAGTGCCCGACAATGCTATGTCGCTCAGTAAGATCTACCTCCCACGCCAGACTCATCATTGTACAAGACTAAGTAAGATCAGATTCGTTTTCATGGGTGGTAAATACGAGTATGCCTACAGCAGCAGTGAAAAACGCAGAACTCCAGGTTCCGTGTAAGTTCTTCTCTAGACTTGAAGTAAGGCAACGTTGCTAATTTCCGATACTAGTCAATCGTGCGATGCTAGCGACCAAGACAGGGAACAATACCTATACCGAGAATCGGCTTATAGTGGCGAAACGGTCCCTCAACGCTACTTCTGAAAAGTTTACGCCTCTGCCACAGGGCTCTCAAAAGATACTTGCGTCGGAGGACCGCGTTAAGGTATCGAGCCTCACGCAGTTGGATGGGCAGTACGTTCTACTTGTACGCTGAGGCCGATTCAGTAATGTGGTTCACTCTTTGTGTATAGCTATATGTATTATATACAGTATATTTCGTATAGCTTTCTTGCACAATGGCACCTGGTGACCTTCTCGTTCAAGCTCCGAACGGTATAGCGCCGAATTTGAGTCATTGGATAGTGGAGTTAGGAGCTGGGCTGCTCGCTCTCAAGCAGGGGCGCAACTAGGCCATCGCTTTCTAGGGGTTGGTCTACAAGCGAGGGTTGCAACAAGCTTTCTTAGCCCGCGTGCATCAAGGCTCGATTTCAGTTAGGTTGTACCTTAGGCAGGCGCGCTAAAAACTCGGTTACCGGCTAGACATTAGTAATACGCGTAAAAGCTTACTTAAGCTTTTATAATATACTTACCTCTCTACTTTTACTTTACTACTACTACTACTACTACTACTACTACTAAGAGCTATAAGTAGTATAAATATATCTAGCTAAAAAACTATTAATATATTTAAATTATATATAATATATTCTACTAGTAAGCTAGCTATACTACTAAGCTAGGAACTTTTACTTAGTATTAACTTTCTATCTTCTCTTTTTAATAACTTCTTTACTATAAGAGCTAAGAAGATAAATTTTATAATAATTAAAAGCTATAATATTAGGCTAAAATTCGATATATAAATTACCTAAATAGGCTTAGTATAAGGAAAGTTATTAAGTATAGAAAATTAGGTATTCTTTTCTAGCTCTAACTCCTATATCTTGTACTTAGAGCTAATTATAATTTATTAAACTTTATATATTATAGGTATATATATATATAAACTTCTTTTATTAAAATTATATTAATATATTTCTAGAATTAGGTAAGATATTAAGAATTAAAGTTTTAAGTTTTAATTTTTCTTATAAAAACTAGTTAGTATAACTTAATCTAGCTCCTACCTATTTACTAGCCTACTAAGTACTATAGTAATTATATAAATTCTTATTTATTTTTATATATATAAAAAAATTACTTAGCTCTTTATATAGCTTATATACTTAAAGAACTAAGAAGAATATTATTATAATAAAGTTATAAGATACCTAGGATTTTATAATACCCTAGATATATTATAGTTATAGTCTTTAGCTTAGAGTAGAGCTAGTATACTCTAGTATAGAGTTAGTATACTATTAGTATAGAGCTAGTCTACTATACTAGTATATAAGAGGCTCTATACTTATATATAGAGTTAAGTAAGTATTATTTACTTTCTTAAGAATTTTACTTAAATTACTATTATCCCTTTACTATCTTCTATAGCCTATAGTAAGTACTATTACTTTCTAGCTACCTTTAATAATTATAGTAGAGTACTTAAGTAATAGATTAGTAAAAACTATAATAGTAATATAATTAACTAGATTATATAAGCTATAATAATAAATATTTCTTTTATAAGCTTTTTATATATAAACTAATAGATATATTTAATTTAATATAATAAGCTACTTTATAATTATTACTAAAATACTATATATAGATTACTAGGCTTTAAAGAAAGTAGTTATAGTAGTAGATAATAAGAGTATAGTAATATTTATATTTATAGATAGAGTAATTACTACTTCCTATAGTATTTCTTCTATAAAGTATTATATAGTTATAGTTTTTACTTAGAGCTAACTAGCTTTAGTATTCTATTTTTAATAATTATTCTAATAGAACTAAGAATTATTATTTAATTTATCTTTTATTAAATTTTTAAAAATTATATAGAAAATTCCTAATATATATTACTTTTATTAGATTTTTAATCTATATATAGCTTATAATAAATATATTTAACTTTTCTATTAACTATAGTAAGATTTACTACTACTTTTAGAGTTTTATTAGATTTAAGAGTTTAGAAGAGTATAAAAAGATTATACTTTTTAAAAAAATTATAAATTTCTTATACTCTATAGTATATAGTAGTTAGAGATAGTTTACTAAAAGTAGTATAATAATATAATAAATAGATATAATAAAAGATTAGATTATTAGAATTAGTTAATAAGATTAAGTAAACTAATTAAATTAATTATCTACTTTTTCTCTCTATTTCTATACTCTTTTAAATATTTTTAAGATTCTAAACTCTATTACTTTTATAAAGTTTAGCTCTTTCTAAAAGATATACTAGTTTTTAAGTTAGTAAGTACTTAATAGAATCTAGGTATACTTAGAAGTTACTAATTTACTTACTTAGTTATAAGTATACTTATTATTAGTTAATTAGGTTACTACTTAGACTATTATTTAATCTAATAATAACTTAACTCTAACTCTTACTTATTCTTAGTACTAAAAATAAGTAGAAGTTAAAGTTAAGTTATATAGACTTTAAGTAAGTATAAAGGTAGTAAAAGTACTTAGTTAAAGTTAAGTAAGAATTAGAGTCTAATATAAGTTAACTTTAACTTAACTTTTACTTATTTACTAGCTTATATAAAAGATTACTATAAAGATATATACTTAGCTAGAAGTAAGTTTATATAATACTAAGCTAAGTTAATTAAAGTTATATATAAATTAAAGTATATATAAGATTTAAATAAATTATATATATATATATATATAATACTTAAGAATTTATATACTATAAGTTTTAGAATAGTTATACTATACTATTTTAGGTTAGCTAAAATTAATCTTAGGAATAGGCTAGTAAATATATAGGAGTGTAAGGGGTCTAGGGCAAGGGGCTAGAAGAGTAGGCTTAGCGCTGTCGACTAGTTCTACTAGGCCGAGTAACTAGTGTTGCTAGCTCTATCGGCTAGTATATTCCTTAGCTTAACCTAGTTTATCCCTAAGCGAGTTCGAAGAACTTTAAATAGTAATAACTAGTATATATATTATATACTACTGTAAATAGCTTAACTAGCTATTAGCCCCTTTTTGAGGATTTAGTTTAGTAGTATACTATACCCTTACAAGGAGTTAGGTAGGAGTTAGGTAGGCTTATATTAGACCCTAACCCCTACCTAACCTTAACCTAGTACTCCTACTACCTCTACCCCTACCTAGAGTCTGTACAACCTAACCCTAACCCCTACCTATTCTTGGAGCTAAGAATAGGTTGGGGTTGGGGTTAGGTCGCACGGACTAGGTTGCCTTAGGTCTAAGTATCTAGAAATTTATTGTTTTGCATGTTAAGCTGAATATTTACCAATAGGTATTACGTATTCATTACAACTGATGCGAGTTGACTGCGAGTTAACCATGAGTATTTATCACAGCTAGTTATCACAGTATATAAATTGACGCCGAGCTGCTGCGAGCTAACGATGCGAGCTGATGATCCGAGCCGCCGCGAGTTGATGATGCGAGTTGACACAAGTTGACTAACAAATGAAACGTATCGTCAAAGGCAACCCAGATGGGTACCCCAAACCCAACCCCAACCCAAGCTCCTACCACTCCTACCCCTACCCCTACCCGGGTCCGTGCGACCCCAACCCAACCCCTACCCGGGGCCGGGTACCCCGAACCCATTTACCAGCCTACTTAGGAACTAGAATTATATTTTCTACTGCGGGAGCCAATTCCTGACACCACGGCTAGAAATAGCAACGTCTACTACCCACCACAACTCTAAATTAGTTTCATAAGACCTCAAACCCTCTCGCATAGTGAGAGCCTATTTTTGGGGGTTGAAAACTAGAGGAAGTCGAGAATATGGAGAACTAAATGGAGCGCCAGCTGTGTGTAGAGTTCCGTTATGTCTTTGCTGCTGTATCTAACCATCTGTATGTAGTTCGCGTCGATACTCTCGACCGTCTCCAGCGTCCGCAGAAGATCGAGCTTCAGCAAGAAGTCGTCTACAACCTGCGCGGGCGATAGTTCGCGCAAAGGGGATCTTGAGCCTGCGGCAGCGCATAGAACGAGGAAGCAACGAAGCTGCTCAGTCAGTTCGCAATGTCTAAAGCGTAGCAGCGAGTTAATGCGCCTTATTCTAGATGCTCCGCTACTATCCCAATCGGGCCTGCGTTGTGCATCCAGGCAGCCCTGTAGAATATGACAGGCACCAGATCATTAGCAAACATAGCAACCGCCTGCCTCAGACCGAAAGGCGCGTTCTGACAAGCGCCCTCCATAGGCATTTATTTGATCTAGTCAGACGGACAAGGTCTCATGCCCCAACAATCTACTGTTCTGTGATTCGTCTGCATGAGGTCCGGAAAGCCTCCCGTTCCTGGAAGCCTGACACGCACATAGCTGCCCGACTCCTGCATTACCATTGCTAGAGCTTCCGGCAATGCCAACGGAAAATCTGTAAACCCTTCTTGCAACGCATTTAAGTGCCAACCAGGACACTTGAAGCAATGCTAGAGATATCCCGAGGATGGCTGGCTCTACTCCCAGCGTCGATCTTGGGCTTGGGGTCATGAACCGAGGAGCCGCTTACCAGACCAGAGTGCAGGCACCCATAGCCCATATTAGAATCCATTTATCAGGTGAAACCAATCCATCTTCCTGCCAAAAGATGCTCATAGCTGCTACCGAGCCGACCGCAGCGATCGGATCTATTACCTTAGAAGTGAGATAGAACTTCCATTCCGGTTTCAGCCAGTCTTTTTGTCCTAGTATTACGCAGGCAAGACCAGCCGAAAGCATCGTGAGGTAGACAACATAAGCAACCCGATCCCTGACCTTCCAAGAGCGGTTCGGCGTTTTCGTCTTCAGCGACAGGCCCATGGTGACGAGACCAAGGAACTCGAGAGCTAGTAAGATGTAGCGTATAGCGTCGTTGGTTTTAACGTAGGGCCCGAAACCGATAATGCCCCTGACTTGGGGCTTGAAGCACTGGAACGTAAACAGGACGATGTACTGCATCCAGTAGCCAAGGCAGTCCCTCCACCCGTCGCTCAACATGGCAGTCGCTGATATGAAATAGCCATTTGGGCCGTCAGTCCATATTGTCCCGACAGGACGCCACGCCACAGGAGCTTTATGGTCCTCCGTTTTGTGGTCCTCTGAGATACATTGTCCGTATGAACTTCGGTACAGGCCCGCCACCGTGCGATGCGGGAACATCGAGCTCAAAGTTAACCCGAACCATGCTCCTCCGGTTGATCCGAGAATGACCGCGCAGGCGAACAACATTTGTATTCCCTTGTATACTAATTCGATTGCGAGGAAATGGAACGGCGGTGCTTCTTGGACCGAGACGGATGGCACAAATATGGCCGTACGTGTATGAATGGCTATTGAGTTGACGACGTATTCATCCACGGTTGTACTTGCACCCATGATGATGGCTTTGAAGTCGGTAATAGATAATTCGACCCGCCTTTCCCCGTAATCGAGCCTAGAATGGTCAAATAGTTTTACCCTGACTTCAGGAAACACCTCTCTTCCAGGACAGTCAGGAACTGTGTCGAAGGTTGTGATATTATCTGAACCAGCCTTGTGCAAACTTGGTAAAGCAACTGCAGAGTCGCGTTCTATATCTTGTGTTTCCGCTTCTGCGCGAATAGCCGAGTCGACAAAGGAGCGGAGAATATGAAGGGCTACAATGTCCTCTTCAACAGATCTGCTAGATTTCCTCGAGCGGTATTGGCGCATTCTTTTTGTGATAGTCTTTGACAAGACCTTTTGCACCTCAACTATGGGGCGATAGTGTGGATTTCTAGCAAGAAAACTCGCTGCGTGAGACGGTTTGTTCGTTAGCGCTATGTGTTGTACCATCTTTCTCCAAGCAATGTCGCTCCATAATTCCCGTGGAGTTGCCGATATCGCGTATAAAGCCCCAGCCAGTGTTGGATAGCCTGCTGGCAGTGACGCGATGGTTGTAATTTGATCTGCCATCGGTACTTGTGGTAAGATATCTACAGCCTGGATCAAGCTTAGTATATGTAGTAAAATGGTAAACGGCCACTTTTCCTAGTTCGGTGTATTAGGTTTTATCAAAAAGGCCGAAGCGCAAAGAAAATAGCACGAAGAGATTAGAAATAAGATGCCCATACGGACGATGTAGGTCAGTTGATGAGGGTGACTTACCTCGCAAAAGTAAGGAAAGTACACGTAGCTTTCTTTATTGTAGCGGTATCTGATGAAGAAGAAGATCAGTGGGCGACTGCGTTGATTGAGGAGGCATCGAGGCAGGGGGGCTTGTAAGCCACCTGGGCTCAGATGAGCTAACTACATCAGGGCAAGCCCAAACCGTTACATTTATGCATAGCATATTAAACAGGAGTGACAGCGCGTCCTCTGACAGGAGGGTAGGGGGTGGGGGCGGAGAGGTTTCTCATTGATGTCCCTCGAGCAACCCGTGGCGGCAACAGCCGCAGCCCAACGCGCAGCGACCAAGTGCATCTGCCACTCAACATGGGGGGAGTTTCCGGTACGGGAAATTCAAACAGTAGGAGAGGCCTAGGCGCTAGGTGGCTGGCGCTAAGCAGGGCCTATTGGGAGCAGCTCTTCCGCAGAGTTCTGTAAATAAGATTCCG
Source organism: Ophiosphaerella herpotricha (assembly GCA_028458525.1). Lineage (NCBI taxonomy): Eukaryota > Fungi > Ascomycota > Dothideomycetes > Pleosporales > Phaeosphaeriaceae > Ophiosphaerella > Ophiosphaerella herpotricha. The sequence continues at coordinate 16,396 of JALNQK010000177.1, forward strand.
CGCCTGGCGACTTTAGGTTAGTACAGGCTAGCCCTCAAAGGCTTAACGTATTTCATCAGTGATAACCTCAGGATCCTCCTGGCGCATTCTCTGGCGATCGAAGGGGATAGGAAAATGGAGGACAAAGATATAGCCTTAGCGCTACACGAGGCAGTAAGCGCAGTTAGAGAGAAGGAATAGGACCAGCCATTGAAATGGGCGCAGTTTGTCCACTACGGGGCATGAAAAACTACTATTAGACTTGAATACTGGATTTTCGCGAAGCTTACATGACTGCGGGTGCCTAATAACTAAATACCTATAAAGGTCTTACTGTAGCTCTGGTACAGAGCTGTTCTTGTGCTGCAGAGTATTCTAACATATCTTTCGCTTTATAAGACTGAGAATGCGCGCGGCTGAGTCTGCAGTTGCTGAATTACTGCGGCGCTCCACCTGTGGTGAGACTACAATAATGCGTCAGCTAAGGCGCGCGGCACCGAACGGGGCCTAAGACGCCGAGACGCGTTGGCTGCCTAAACGAGCGCCGGGCCCTTTGACATTGCTCCAATCCTGAGTCGGATTCAAAGATATGCCGAGCGCTTGTGCGATCTGCACAGCCACAGTTCTTTCAGTAAACACCTGCAGACGATGAAGTGGGACGTGTGGAGTCATCTCGCACTAACTTGGTAGATTGGAGTCTCGCTTCCGCTGGAAGTGCTCACCTACATGGCTGACCCTACATGAATTTGCCCGCGATAGCGCGCATAGGGCTGATGATAACTTCCAAGCATTAGAGGGAGGTTCTGAGGCTAGGACAAGGCTATTCTACGAACATTTGGAACAATAAGGACTTACGGTTGACGCTGTAGGGAGAGAAATCTATTATGCCACGAAAGAAGATGCCGTATAAATTAGGCTTGGAGACGATGATGCGAACGAAATTTTTAGTAAAAGTGAGTTATAGACACTTAGAATTAGCTACAACAGATTGTTTTTATAAATTTATAGCGATATTCGTTATGCGCATAGGTTCTCTAATTGCTAAAAGTTAAAGTACCCCTCATTTGTCTCGCCACACAGAGTGTCTCGCTACGTAGGGAGGCACTTTACCCGGCAACTTTCTTGGATGCTCAAATGGACACAAATAATCGTGTCATAACGAGGTCGGCACCTATCAGGTGAAGGAGCGACCTTATCATTGGTTACACAGCATTGCCGCGGTCCATCAGCTCGGAATGAGTGATACGTGGACCCACCGCCTCCACGCTGAACCTGATATATCCATCGGACCTCTGCAAATTAAGGAGTACTGACTACAATACTGACACTATGAGCCCTCGTTGCGTACGCTGCGATCGAGATTTCAGCAGCGACGAGGCTCTGCAGCAACATAAACGAGACTCATCCGCGCACAAGTTCGACTGTACAACATGCGATCGGCATTTCAGCAACGACAAGGCTCTGGCACAGCACTACCAGAACGCTACTGTTCATGCTCAGTCCTTCGAACATTCAACCATTCTCGCAATGCCTCCTCAAAAACAAAAGCCGACCACGAAACGAAAGTCGAGCATGAAACCGAAGCCATTTAAGAAATGGTCGATGTACCCTTCACTCCACAATGACGTGTCCGAACTCCTTTACCAAGACAACCTCTTCTTTAGCTTCTACGAGAAGGACGATAACAACAGCTGCATAGACGATTACGACACAAATATCATGGGTCAGTTTACTTGCAGCAATACGGCATGCCCGGCTGTCTGGACAAGCAAGCAAATAGCCATCACTATACGAAGATATTCCAACGAGCGGTACAATGCAAGGGTGTATTACCAATCCTGTAAACGCTGCCGGATGACGAGTGAACCACAACTGGATTATTCATACGCAGAAAGAGTGGCATATCGTCTCAAAAAGTGGTCTGGAGTCCAGGTGGAACGCCCTCCCTTCTCAGGGCAGAGTGATGGCCCACACAGGAGCGATCTATGTGAAGGGTGTAAGCAGGGCCATTGCAGCAAGATGGGACTATTGTTCTAGCCAAATTAGCACTGATAAGTATTGTGGCAGAGGCAAAGGCCGTCCTCTTTTATAGCAGAATCGATGCCGTGGTGAGAGTACTACACTTTCATATAGGACGAAGTTGGTAGAAGAGAGCAGAGAAGGCAAGATCATGACAGAGTCTATGGGCTATGGGAGGAAGGTCCCTTCGGTCTGTTATTGGTTCAAACAAGAGGTGAGGGAGTGCTCGGGGTTCCTGGATCGGGAGCACCAAGATTTTGCAAAATGGTCGCAAATCGCTAAGGCAGCCACATTTCGGTCGCCGCGGCGGTTTAGCCGAGGGCGGGCGATTGTATAGCCCGGTGTGGCGCGGTATAGCTGACATGTGGGGTTAGCGGAAGGCGATTTTGTAGTGCACAAAACTGGAGAGACGAACGCCTTGGTGACGCTAGCAAGGAGGACGGCCGACCTGCACCGCACAGACCTTGCAGATGCTTTGAAACCTACAGACAATGGGTTGGTAGAGGTACATGTAGCACAGCTCATCTACGCCACTTTCTTAGCCACATGTACAGCCCTGTAACCGCTAAGACCTATTTAGTAGGCGCCTTTCTAAGCGGCCGTGCGCACACGGTCGTTAGACAGGCGAGGAGCTACTGCACCCCTCGATCGGATCCATCTCTCCTTTCGAAGGAATAGAAGGCGAACAAGATATCAATCCAAACTCGGACAGACGTAAGAACAGGGAAGGCAGTGGTGGTGAAGTTAGGGAAAGTCGCAAGGACGAACTTAAACTTCACTAGCCTTCTATTCCTGCCTGCTGCCCTACGCTATATTGTAGCTGAGGTATGCCTCGTTCAGGTGTACTTGGACAAGGCCACAGAGATTAGCAAGCAGGCTGCCCTAGCTCCAGGGTGCAGCCTACTGGCTAACAACCGTAGGGTCGGTCGTGCGAGGTCTGCGAGCGATGATAGGAGTGTCACTGCGTCGGGCGGTAGAGTAGTGAAGACTACAGCAGGTATATCAGGATCTTTTGTAGGCAGAGTACCTCGACGCTGCTGAACTTTATTTGGAGGATAATGCAGGCGACGACATTCCTACCGCTCGCAGTCTTGCTGGCAGGATAGCTGTTGTATCTAGCCTCTAGTTCGGAGAGCGCTGTGCGGGTGAAGTTGAGGCGATTGACGAGGTACTCAAGCTAACACTTGCTGTCAAAGTAGATTTCGATATTGTCGATCGCGGGCTTGAGGCGGGCGACTAACTAAGCTAGGAGCGCGTGCACTAGGCTAGACCTATGGGCAACAATAAGTATGCGAATGCCAGCCTCTATGCTCATGTAGACTGGTTACCTCGGCGTCTGAGTACAAGTCGCTCAGTCCGCGCTAGATCTGTGCCAGTGAGCAGAGTATACTGGAGGTCGCGGATCTAGCAGCAACTAGGTTGGCCGATGCAGTTGACCTCGCCTTGTCGGCTTTGGCGTTCGTTGTCTTCTAAAGGCGGCATTCTCCTCCACATATCCCTTGTCTTACAAGACTTCGTTTCTACTGCGCTTAGCTTGCCTATTCAGGGCCTATTATTCTAGGCTGTCCTTCTACGGCGGTGAGACGGCTCATGTTCGCATGCATAGGCTGGAGCGGTCGATGTCGCTTGGGTTGTGGTGCTGGTAGGAATGGACTCGGGGGCGTTTTCTGGACGAACGAGGCAAGCGGGGCGCGGCTAGCTCATTAGCGAGCCATCCGCGATGACAGTGAAGTTGAACGTCACGGGAGGAGTGTGCGTGCACTAGAAGCTACTAGAGTCGCGGCCAGACGAGGCGCTTGGCGTGCGGAAGCGAGAGTGGAGAGTGGAAGTCTGGCTGAGGACTCGCTTGTTCGCGGTTCGAGAATGTTGTGTGCATATTATCGCTGGCCACAGTGCATCGGTCATGACGACGACGCGCGACGGACGACGCGCTTTGAGGGACGATGCAAAAAATGGCCGTAGAACGAGTTACAATAATCTATGATGATTAATAGTCACGAGCTTAGAGAAGATTCGAGCGTGGAGTGGGGAGGCTTTGATGAAGATCTCATCCTACAGTCGGTGCCAAGCCGGGACTTCCCTGACGTATCGTGTCCATCGACGGAATAATCTACCTCGCCCTCGATCTCAACTTTGAAAGACCGGCTGACCAGCAACATTTCCTCACGAATACTTGCTGAAGTGACAAGCCGTCACGTGTGTGTGGGGGGGTGTGTGTGTGTATTCTATCAAGGCCGATGCGCCAGCTATGTACATTCTGTTATCAAGCACCTGCTCCAGTTCAGAAGCCAACCATGAGACATATCTAACGCCATGCTCAACGCCTCATGCACAAGGTTATGGCTGGTGTGGGTCGGCTATCCTCCCTGCTAGCTTCTATATGGTGTTCACGTACGTCTTAAGGTATATAAACCCGCGCTACTAGCCACGCTTGTCTAACAAGCAATCATCACTTTCCTCTCACCCACATCGGTGGAGTTATCAAAGTTCCTACGCCTTCTCCAATGTCGCGTATACAGCCAATCAAAACGCCGTCTGCACTTCAATTATTCGACAATGCGATGTCTCCACCTTAGCCCCATGACAGCTGTTGACAGGCAAAGCGATGCAGCTTAGGCTGCAAGGCTGGGTTCAGCACATGTCGTTGCTGCACAGTCTTGCTGCGAGACTAGCACTCGTTTGGAATAGCTTCCTTTCTCCCTCACCGGAAATGCGTTGTGGCTGCGATCGGGTCTGGAGCTGCGTGCTCGAGATTGCCTTCTTTTGCCTTCTCAATTTAGCAGCCACCTCGGTTTAGCATCGCCTACTTAAGATCCTACGCCGCTCTCTGTGAGAACTTTCTGCGCAAATTCCGAGTTCAAACCTCTCCACGATTTGAGAGAGACTTTAAATTTTGGAAGGCCATGGCAATGGGGAGAGATCTTCACGGGAAGTCAACTGGAGAATGGTAAGCCATAGTTTAGTATTGGCAATATATATATTATTCTCGGGGCTAATATTGTTGTTCAGGGCTGAAATGCCACCGAGAAGCGAAGATCACGAAGCGGAGCATTTCGATTTCGACAAGGAGAAGGGACCAACCATAGCTTTCATTGGGGGGATCAGTAAGGGCGGAGAGGCAGTGATCGACGAGGTTGAGGTCAAAGATACATATCAACGCGCCCCGTTCGTCTGTGTGCGAAGATCGTACATGTTTCGCCCCAGCAGACGTACTTTCCAGTCATTGAAGAATGCCCACTTGAAGGAGATTGCCATATTGAAGAAGCTCAAAAATCAACGCCACTTCGTTGAGCTCCTCGGCAGTTATACTAAGGACGCCGAAAAACCCAACGACCTTGCCCTCGTCATCCTACAGAACCCTCGGGCGGATTGTGACCTGGCTTCATTGCTGGATAAGACACCTGAAGACAGGCAAGCCATAATCTCGGACGCCAGCTTAGAGAGAGGTATCGCATGCCTCGCCTCAGCCTTGTATTTTCTCCACGATATCTGCATACGACACAAAGACATTGCATCGAAGAATATCCTCGTGCACGGTAATCAACTCTTATTTGCCGATTTTGGCTTGTCGATGGATTTCTCGGAGTTGACGAATTCGGAAACATGTAGCTCGGTTAGACAACAGCCCATATATCGTCCTCCTGAAGGTCATCACGGGAAAAAACACACGTGCGCATCAGATGTGTTCTCACTAGGATGTGTGTTCTTTGAGATTCTCACCACTCTTCAATGCGCGAACACGAAACCCCGAGAGGAAGAGAAATTCGAGAAAGGAGCGAAACTCGAGGATGAAGAGAAATTCCAGGACGTTTGGCCATACCGCGATCACCTTAACATAATCTACCAGCGGCTCGAAAATAAGAGGAACGACGTGGTCACGGCCGAACGGCAGGCTTCCACACAACGCCGCTTTTGGCTGAATAAGACAGAACAAATGCTCGCCATACCCCCGGGACAACGCCCAAGAATGTTCAACATCCTTCTCGAGCTGATGCGGGAATCCAAAAGAGACCCGGAGGGGTTCGCTGCCACTGCTTGCGAATTTTGCCGGAATCGCATCGAAACCCTAGACACACGTGTGATTGATGAGCCCATTAATGTGAATCCCAAAGAGGGGTTCAACAATGCCGTCACGGTTAGCGAGGACTCAGCGACTGGATCAATATCTTCAGAGCCTCAGCAGACATTTTCCCATTGTAAGTCGAACCGGAATCATTTTGAAATTTCACGATCACCTAACGGCGGCTAGACATCGGCGCTTGGATTCCTGGCCGGGTCGCATCGATTGCGATAGATCTCGGCATTGTCAAGCGTTGGAATCTAAAGTTTTATCTCGACAATGGGCGATGGCTTAGGATGTATGGCACTAAACAGACTGGTAATGTCGATCTGAAATTCGACTTTGGTGATATGCTTATCGAGCGAGTGGTCTTTGAAGCTGGGACATTCGGTAAGATTGTGACTCTTTACAAGGACAAGACCGAGCCAGAGAAACATGGGTTCAGAAGCAAGCCATGTGATCAGACCTTTACCGAAGGTATAACTGTGTGGAGGTACAAGATTAGCGGAGATGAGTAAAGCCAATGGTACAAAGACGAAGTCTGAATCGTGCATTCACTATGCAGCTATTTGGTTTCATATATGTATAATCCTAATTATTAGCCTGTCCTATGAATCAAAACAATCTTCCCTGACTCGGAGATTCACGTAGTGTAGGCCCATAGACCTCCACTACGTTGCTGCTTTATAAGAGCCATCCATTTGTTCTCTCTTTAGGTTCACTGGGCACTAGTCGCAAAAGCCGACTGATGCTCTTCAGCCTGCGTACATCACCAGCCCCTCGGTCAATAGCCCCGTACAAAGTCTCTACTACGGGAAAATTTTGTCGCAAGCCAAACGTGTTCAATTCACGTGGAAAGCTCCACAGAGGCAACGAATTGTTTATTCATCCTCGACCCCAGACGCTTTAACAGCAGAGCGTTTTCGCTTTGAGGCAGTACAGACTCACCGGTCTTCTGCAGCCAAGTCCGAGAAGGCCGTTGTAAAGAAATTTAACAGGCGGCTTGGAATTACCGGCCGCGTAGATGGAGGGCTGCATTTGTTGGTGAATGGCTTATCAAACTCGCGCGTGACCCTGTTCTTGAGTTGCATACATGATGCATATGCACAGCGCTGTCAGTGATGCGTAGTGTTCAGCCTTGTCAGTATACGTACGTTCACGAAGTATTAAGAACACGATCTAGATAAGGTAAGATGTCTTCTAATTTCCATTTGAAACCGACTGAAAGGCGAAATTCAATTCATTAACGATTTAAAGTGAACTAAGAATCTGAGCAGATTCGCTGTTCTTGCGATACTTTGGCGGTCGCGTTACCCAGCCTTGTAAGATCCGAGAGCCCAAAATTGTTGGCTACGTTGACTCAGCTAACAGAGTATATGATGAAAGCAGACCTGGCTTCTTCTGAATCAGTTCGATCGACTGCACTCGCTGTCGCAATGGGCCAAAGGTAGTCCAGACGCAAATCTCAGGGTAGCTACTTAGAAGCGTTCGTTGCAATCAAGAAATTCCCAGCTCTTATTTCGAAATTCGAGGATGTCCATAGAGACATTCAACGTGTAAAGCGCGCCATTCCAAACCTAGTAACAAGTGCGCGTTTCGCTGGCACCTTGGGCGCATACTACGCTTTAATCGGTACCACAGGGGTGGTCCTACAATGGATCCATATCAAACAAACATATGAACTCGTCGACACAGTGAAAAGAATTGCCGTGGCGCAAGAGGCAATGGTCGCACTGGAAGTTCCAATCAAGTTTGCGCGGTATGTTTACGATAAAGTCGAGTATGAGATCGCTACCACTGCACAACTGCCTGGAGGCAACAAGAATATCTATTTTGTGTTCAACCCGGACAACAAGTGGTACCCTGAATTTTTTAAACTGAATAAGCGAAAATCGTTGGGCGGCCAGTTTTGCGGCTTCAGCGACGATCTGCCGGCTTTGTGTCTCTGGATGCGGTTCGTTCGGATATTGCTAAGAGAGGCGAAGAGAAAGCACCCAGGCCAAGTTCCACACGGAGAAGAAGTCTTCCACCTAATTTAATCTATCGAGCTATTACAAAAAAGCCTTTTTAGTAACCTCTATATTAACTCCTTCCCTATACTATACTAAACCCCCCTAAATACAATAATTAAGTATCTTACTAATATAGCTAATTATACTAACTAACGCAAAATAGTCTATATATTACAACGCAACCTAATAGTAATATTAAGAAATAATACTAACTATATACTAGCTACAAAAATCTAGAATTTAACCTAATAGTTTAAACTCTTAATATTAGGAGATACCTTAGTATTAGGGTAACTTACTATTTAGCGTAGTTAAAGTAATAGATATATAATAGATAGGAGAATACTATAAAGGTAATTATTAATAGGCTTAAGTATAATATAATTCTAAATAGTAGATATTAATTTATATTACTTTTAGTTAAGGATTAGAATTAATAATACTATTCTAAGAAAGAAGATACTTATTACTATATACTTATATAATTTGTAATTTATTCTTACTAAGAAGTATAAATTATAAATTAAATATATATCTAGGTTATATTCTATTATATTATCTTACTTAGGTAAAGTAGAGTTATTATACTCCTTAGGCTTACTAGTTAGCTTAACTAGTTCTAATAACTATATAGAGTCTTAACCTATAATACTATCTCTTCTTTCTCTATCTTAGATTTATAGGTTATTCTATTCTAAAGCGCTTAAAACTAGTAGCCTTTCTAACTACTTTCTTTTACTTTTTCTTTTATATCTTCTTACTCTTGTATTAGAAAACGTACTCTTATAGCCTATATTTATTATAATAGTATTAAAGTTATACTTTATCTTTATTATTCTTCTAAGGAGTTATATTATATTATATCTAAAAAAAATAGTAAGGCGTATAAAGTATATATTAATACTAATAACGTGTTTTATAAGTAAGTAGCTAACCTAAGCAAGTAGTTACCCTAATTTTACTAGTAAAAATTAATAAACTACTACCTAATATCTCTAGAATAACTTATTAGAATTAGCTAGAAATTTTACTAGTAATAGATATATATATATTCTATAATCTATTAGTATTTAAAGTTAGTAGCTCTTATATTACGTATAGTATTAGTTTAAGAAGTAGATTAGCTTAAAAAATAGGTTTTTACTTAATAACTTTATAGATTTTAAATATAATAAGTTATAACTTTTACTATATATAGAACTATATATATTACAACATATATTAAAGTAATATTATAATATCTCTTATATTAACTAAGTTATTAAAAAATAGAATCTATCTTACTTAATCCTTCTAACCCTTATAAGTACTACTCTTAATCGAGTATAGCCTATTGTACTTTTAAATAATTTTATTTAATATATTTAAAATCTATATTTTAAAATTATAAAGCTATAGTAAGATATCTTCTTTAGTTATATACTAAAGTAGTAATAGTAGAAAAACTTACTTTAAGCTTTAACTACTTACGTAATATTAGAGCTACTAGCTTTAAATACTAATAAATTATAGAATATATATATATATATATCTATTACTAGTATAATTTCTAGCTAATTATAATAAGTTATTCTAGAGATATTAGGTAGTAATTTATAATTTTTACTAGTAAAATTAGAGTAGCTACTTACTTAGGTTAGCTACTTGCTTATAAAACACGTTATAGTTAGTAAAATAGTTATTAAAAAATAAGAATTTTAAAATAAAACTATATATAAAATAAAGTATTTTAGCCTTTTAAGATTTTAGTTAAACTTACTTCTATTAGTTATAGAAATTCGAGCTTTTCTAACCTCTTTTTTACTATTTTTTTAATAATATTTAGACCTAGCTCCTTTTCTAGCCTCTATACTACTTTTATCTAAAAAAATTATTTTTCTTAGATTAAATTCTTTATTTTTTTACCTTTATAGCTTTTCCTTATAATAGCTAACTCTTTTAAAAGCTTTTTTTTTATTAATTAGAGGCTTTTTATTTATAATATTAATAGTATAGCTTTCTTCTCTAATAAAACGTTATAAGCTCCTAATAGAAACTTTAATATTATTTTTAAATATTAATCTCTTATTAGTCTTCTTAGGACTACTTTCTAAGTTCTTATTTAATTACCTTTTAGCTCTTAAATTTTACTTTATAATACGTCTATCTTTTACTTATCTAATAGTAGGAGTATTACTAATCTTTTTATTTATTTATTTTGTAGTATTTTTAATAGACTTATAATCTTTATTTAAGATAGTTAAAATAGTAGATAAAAGTATTTAAGCTTTATAAAGAAAGTTAACTTTAGATTTAAACTAAGAGAGATTTAGGCTAATATTAAAGGATATAGAGAAGAGAAAGTAAAAACTATAATTAAAGCTATTTTATACTAAATAGACTAGTAGATTAGTAACTTAATACGTAGTATTAGGTTATATACTAATATAGCTATTTTTTTCTTTTTTTTTATAGCTAAAAATATAGTTAGGTAACCTAAGCTTAAAATTAGATTACGTAATCTAGTCTAATATTATTAGGTATAGTTAGAATATAAAGGATTTTTCTATTTAAATTAAAAAGTTCTATTAGGTTAAAATTAGATTTAAATAAAGTCCTCTAAGTCCTTTAAATCCTAGCTCGAGGTTGCTAAGTAATTAAATATTATAGTAAGCTAAATTAAAGATCTATATTTTCTCTTTAATATCCTTATTCGCTTGTATTTTTAGCTAATATATTCGTAGAGTTATTATATATTAAAAACTAAAACTTTTTTTTAAACTTTTTTTTTATATTACCTTACTATAGCTACTTCTCTCTATTAAAGAAGATATATAGCTATTTAGTTAAAAGTTTATTCTATAACTATATTAATTATATTACTAAACTTAAATTAATACTAGCTATTTATATTACCTTTAACTAGGCCTTTATAAGAGTAAATATTTACTTAGCTTTTTAAGCTACTAGCTTTATTCTACTTTAGCTAGAAGTAGTTATCTTAAGATATAATATTTAGCTCTATATACCTACTCTAGCTACTCTACTAGAGGCTCTCTAGGTAGCTTGTATACTAAGTAATATATATAAGATAGAAGCTTAGTTAATACTTATATATAAGTATATATACTAGTATAAGAGCTTGTTACTAGTATTAATTATTAACGTAATTAATTAACTTAAAAAGAGAGCTTATAAAATAATACTATTAGCTAAGTTAATATATAATTAGATCTCTAGTCTTAAAAGAGCTAATAAGGTAGCTAGTAAGTATAAACTATAAAAAAAGAAGTAGACTTAGAAGTAAGGAGTTTTAATAAAGAGATAAGGAGAAGATATACTTACTAAGAGAGAGGCTGTATAGTATTAAGATAGAGAGTAGTTAGGCCCGAGTTACTAGGCTTACGCGCACTACAAGAGGTATAGAGAGACTAGGTACAACTTACGTACGTATAAAAATAATATAGTAGATACTACTTAATTTAATATATTAATATATCTATACTACTTTACTACGCTATTAAGTTGTACGCTTAAATAGACGTGTAAAGTTAGTAAGGTGCCTACTTACTTGTAATACCTACTTGCTTGTAAACTACGTTTTATAAAACTAGATAAGTATAAGTTCTTTATTACTAAAACCTTATTCCTAAGCCTAATTATTAGCTAGGATAGTATCTATATAGACCTAAAAAAAGTAGAGATAGTAGTAAACTAAGTAATACCTACTTATATTAAAGATGTATAAGTATTAATAAGATTTATAAATAGGAGACGCAGTGCTTCGTCTGAGTGTTCTAGACGAATGGTTTCTTAAAAGCGGCGATACTAGTAAGTCAATTAATGATTTTTCAACTCGCAGCTAAAGACTAATGAGTGTGGGTATAATACAGTTCAAGAGGTTGCAATAAATAATCAATGGCAGAAAGTGGCCAAGAAATAGAAGATGGCGTCTTGGCTCAAGAAAAACATGTGCCAGGCGGGACAAGAGCCAAGAACTACACTAGCTTCAACAGTGGAGGCCGCCATTGGTGCAGTGTGGTTGGATTGCAATCAGAACCTCTTAGATGTGCAACAAGTCATCAAGAGACTGCAGGAGTGACAAGTCATCTATGGAATTCTCTTACCGTATGATCACGGTCATTACATTATCTTGTATCTAGTATGAGATCGCTATATCTAGAATTGGGTGGTGCTCAATTAGCAAAGTAGATTCTGGAGCATCGCGATATCGATCACAACCTCGGGCGTGTCTCGCAAACACGACCAAGCTCATGTAGCTTGGCGAGGGACCAGTTGGTCATCCGACTGCCAGTGCACGAGCCATGGAGCCAGCCACAGATGTTAGCCACGATTATGCGCCCCAACTTCAAGCCGCATCATAAAGCAGCCTTTTGTCCTAGGACATCATTGGTTCCAGGACATCATTGATCCGAGGATATTATTGGTCCAGGGCATTATCAGCCCTAAGACCGTCCTTGTCCCTAGCTATAATTAGTCTCAAGACTGCTCGAGGGGAGGGAGTTGAACGACAACAGCGAGGCTTGAGTCTTTGCTCTAGGACACCACGCCCAATAACGTCGCATATGAAGTTTGTCGTTGTAATTCCTATTTGTACTGCACAAAACTCTATGTCATCGAACGGAATGACCAGGGAGGATGCACGTGCAGCAAGGCTAACTTGAATCTCGCAACAACGAATCGGAAGCAAATACCAGCCAGCGGCCGCAGGCCCGATGATTGTGGAACATATGACTGCAAGGCGTGCGGGGTAACCAGGCGGCCCATCACTTTACTGTATTTTCGTGGTCTCACTTAGCACCATACTTCGAAGATGGCCCAGCAGATCCCAATCATTGATCTCGCTGCCTACTACAGCAACGGACTGCATTCTGCAGAAGCCGAACCAGCAGTCCAGGCCATACACAGCGCCGCTTCCACATGGGGCTTCTTTGTCCTCACGGGCACCGAGGTGTCTCTACATATCCAGTCATCTCTCCTCTCCATTTCACAGACCTTCTTCGACTTGCCTCTGGATGTTAAGCTAGCTCTTGATGTCCATAATGGGGGTGTAGCCTGGCGTGGCTACATGCCGCTCGGCGGTGAGCATACCCACGGTCACATTGACTGGAAGGAAGGTCTATACATTGGCCCCGAGCATTCCGATAGCCACCATCTTTCTGGTCTGCCTCTGCACGGCAAGAACCAGTTTCCTGATCAGGTTCTTCCTAGCATGCGACATGAAGTGTTGGACTACGTCAATGAGGTGACGAAGCTAGGGGAAACACTCACGAATATATTTTCATTGGCTCTGGGCTTAGGGGAGGGCGAGCTGCGTGAGCGGTTCCTGAAGCCCGAGCCAGTAGTACTTTTTCGATGCTTCAAGTACTCGCCTCTCGAGACTAGTATTACTGAGCTCAAGGGTGATTGTGAAGAGAGCTTCGGTATTGGCAAACATACTGGCAAGGTGGCTCGACAATCTCGAAACGCTTTCAGGTTTACTAATCTCCGCCTATAGATTTCGGCTATCTCACCATCCTCAAGGTAGATTCGCCCGGCCTACAGGTCAGTCTTTGCTCAGTCCCCTTCGCTCGAACTGACGGTAATCTTCAAGATTCTCTCCCCATCCGATCATTGGGTAGATGTTCCCTTAGTGGAAAATTCTTTCATTGTCAATAGTAAGGAGCATTGCTTCCATTGTTAATTGCACAAAGCTGACTAATAACAAGTTGGTGACATGTTCGACCAACTCACACGGGGCCGCTACCGATCTCGTCCCCACCGTGTTCGCCGCCCTACGGCGGACTCTCGACCGCGTTTCTCCTTTCCCCTCTTCTTTGACTTTGCTTGGACTGCTAAGATGGAGCATCTACCACTAGCTCATCTTCCGCCCATGTCAGACGAGGAGCAGCGACTCGCCGAGTTGCGGTGGGCCACGACAACCTTTCGCAAGGTTGAGGGGAGCTGGTCGCAATATTTAGCACGAAAGGTACAGAAAGTGTTCCCGGACCTGGGCCTGCCAGACTTTGAGCCGAATGCTGCACCTTCAACCAGGTTTACAAGGGTAGTCGCCACACGGGAATTACAATAATGAAGTCTATTATGGGCATCATGTCTTCTGTGGCACCCTTCCTCGTGCAAGGTCGCAACGCTAGCCAGGACCTACCTGAATAGAAGTGCATCAGGGAAATCAGGCACGACGTTGGGCGGATCTTGGGAAATCGGAACTTGTCATTCATCTTGATCTTGACTTAGCAACTTGACGTATATTCAGAATAATGCTGCAATCCCAGTAATCATTAAATAGAACAAATAATGTGTCCAATTCCAGGCAAGCGCCAAGATTCCGAGTCCATGAAATCCTTACTCAACACCTGCTACTTTGCTACAGGCTCGAACACTACTCCACCTTAACATGTGTTCTCTGTTCGCTGTTCTTGTAGGTGGTCAAGCGACGCATCTCCACTCGACTAAGTGCACTATAGGATACCACTGACGACGAATCTATCCTTGGTTACACTCGCGTCAACATTTTCGACGAGGGGGTGCAGTATCTAATTACGGCGTTAGTAATCTTGCTAAACTTCAATAGTTTATTTCACTAGGCAAAGTCTTCCTATCCGCTCTTGCGGCTGCAAAGACCGAAGATCTGGAGGTCATTTGCGCAAGACTGTTACCTCATAAGGTCGAAGTCACTCGAACTCCGGATGGCTCTTCTAAGAGTGATAGCTTTCCTCAGTAGATTGGTGCCGAAGACCAGCAATCTTACGATGCCCACCCCGATCGTAGCCTATTCTCGCGTACAGATCCTGATCCACAGATCCTCGACCAAGAAATTTTCGCCGCGTACACTACCTTGGGAGATATATACCACCGCAACGTTGCAGAAGGGACTGTCAGCTTGGAATCTGAAGATGTGCGTGATAGCGAAGAGATGCAAAAGTGTGCCGATACGCTCAATCCCAATCACACTTCAGCTTCTACCGACTGTGAACATATAGGGGCAGTAAGCATGTGTACTCAAGCTGAAGTAATGCTAGACCAGTACCTGGAAACATTTGTGGTACCCAACCAATCATGAGACCATCATTTTCACCAAGAAGTCAAGCTTCGTCCGCGCCACCACAAACTGATATATCATTCGCATCTTGTGCGCCTCAATCTAATTTCCCGACAGCGTTTAGAATCTTAATGTCAACATACAGTGACCATGCTCAGGAACCCCTCGCCGCGCAGACGATAATTGAGATTATAAAGCTTGGCGACGCTTTCCTTCGTGATGATATAGAGGTATTCATTGAACCTTTCTGTTTCGCGTGGAGCAAGAACGACGTTTGGGATCGACCCCAATTGATGGATCCGCCCGTGTGATGGATCCGCAGGGTTTGCGTACTCTTGGGTCAAAGTACAACATAAGGTGTCTCTCTAGGTCTTAGTAAACTACTACTACAGGCCCAATTTAGATGTAACTTCCCCCCCAAATCCTCCATCCTCTACCTTCCAGCAGACCATTTGCAAAATTGGATCAGTTGTGGTTTGCATGTTGTGAATAAGAGAAGAGGGCAAAATTATCTTAGGGGTTTCTAGGATATTTATGCATCATTTGAGTATATCGGGGCGTACGAAAGCCGACAGTAGGACCAGCAGCCCTGAGAACAGCGATGTTCACATTTCCCAATGAGGAGTGAATCAGGCAGCAAAAACCCAAAATATCAGTGAAATTCACGAATTCCGCGTGCCAAATATTTTATCTCTCACGGATTCTTTGCTTGGGCACTCTGTGCCTCTGCCTCTCTTGCCATCTTCCGATCCCAACGAAATGCCCCAAATAACGTGACAATCATCAAAGTAGCAGTCACTGCCGCATAAGAGCTAGCATGCGCAATAATTTGATGCTGCAACGTAGTCGACGCGGTACTGTTCAGGGCGGCGCTAACAAAGGACGTACTGAAGAGAGACTGGAACGAATGTGAGCGGAAACGTGCGTAGGATAAAGAACGCCCAAGGGATCGGGATCTCTTACAGCAGCAAAATTACCCGGAAGATAGAATATAGTGATGACAGCGATCAGCTTCATGGTGCCGGAGTCTTGCTTGGTGGTTTTTGTTAGGTCGAGAATCAGCGCTTCGCCCTTTTGAGACTCATGCGCCATGCGGTCCAAACTGGCAGTGTTAGATGTTACCGCTTGCCCGTGTCGGTAGTTCACAAGGGTACTAGTCTTGTACGATATCGATGCGTTAACGTCATCCTCTCATTCGGGGAGATAGTAGGCAGAATGAGACCACTGACCAGATTTGCGACTTGTTTCACTCGATCCAACATATCCTGCGCGGAAGTCTTCATCATAATAAACTGCGCCTTGCAGATCTCGAGTCGGTCGTTTTCGGATCCCAAGTGCGGACAGCGGGACTTTAAATGGGTGAGTCCCTCGAGGACGCCGTTATTGGACTTTAGCGCAATCATCGCATCATGCACTTGTTCGTAACGATATTGGATGCTCTGCAATTTGGAAAATGCGGAGGCGAAGTCGAGGTTTGCGTTTCGGTTGACCGAAGTATCAAGCCGAGCATCCCGGCTCTTTAAAGAGAAGAGTTAGGAAACCCAACGTTGTGCGTTGAGATGAGCGGAGAGGGGAAAGATAGAGTCTTACATCCTTCCGAACCTGAGCCTCCAGAAATTTGAGATAGTCGTTCCAAGTGCGCAACGTCGCTTCAATGAAAGCTACGTGCTGGGCAATAGTGCACGATCCCGTCAACTTCTTACAGTCGAGTTCCTCACCAGGACGCAGCCCCGTTAGAGAGCGTAAGAAGGACGCATGCTGTAGAATCAGCCAGGTCGCCGAGCTATCGGCAAGGCTATAGCATATGCCAACTCTGCGTTCGGACCAGGGCCAGCTCTCTCGCCCTGTTCTTGCCATATATCGTATTGTATACAGGAAGTCTGTATGTATCAGTGGGCGGATGGGCCTTACCATAAGATATACTCACGAAGTCCTCCCTTCGATTCGCCGAATCGAAGATCATAACCGCCAGCGAAATCTCTCTGGTATCCATCTTCTGGGTGGCCAAATCCGTGTACTAGTCCAAGGAAGCTTGGAGGAACTCTCAAGGCAGTGGAAAGTTTCAAGAATGCTTCTCTCGAGATGTCGAATGGTGCCCAGCTGTGTGGCTGCTGTAGAAGTCTGGCTGCTCTTAGTTGGCCAACAGGAGGAATATATACATGATAGAAAATGACATCGTGCCGGATGAAATTTGCTCGAAAGTGAAGGTGAGACAGGAAGAAAGATGACACGTACATAAAATGGGAACCAGTCGTTGGCAAATGTTTCTTCCCATTGTATTAGCATTAATTCATCGTGTACGTGCAGGGTCTTGCTAACATTGAGAACTTGCTCAAGGTTGTTCTCATCTTTGACGAGATCACTGATAGACATGCGTTGTGGATTTGGTTCATAATCGCTAGACACTGAATTCGATATGGTTTGGATTGGTATCTCGCAGCGGTTGTTACTGAACAGCCGTTTAGAATCATCATTCAACCGCCGCCGGCAATACTCGAGGTCATAACCCGGATATTCTGCGCAAAGGTTGGATGGAAAGTCTTCCCATCCGGTGAGGTCTTGCATCACACAATTGGGATGTGGTGTCGGCCAAATGTGTAGGCAGCATTTGTGACCACGCGGGGAGTTGTGATCGCTTCACATTCGGTAGTGTTGACCGCCAAGGTCTCTTACAGCCTTGCACAATATGTGAAGATTTGTAGGGCGAGCACGTGCCAGTGGACTCTCAATTGAGGACTCTAAGACAATTGTTATTACAAAATGGAAATTGGATTGGAATCGAGCTGCTTCCTGATAATTATATCTCAGAATGCCGAACCGAAATCTGCCCCGCTATGAGACTCCCACACTAGCGTCACCAATCTGCCAAACCTGCATCTGGTAATACGGCCAATCATTGGCCCTCTTCCATTTGTCTCAACGCATCCTTGTCATAATAAATCATCAACCTCTCCTCCTACTAGCATTTTTAGCGAAATGTGGTAAGAGACCCCGCTTTTGTTAAGAGTTAGAGCTCACCTCGGTCAATAATCTTGGCACGGTAAGAACATAACTGTCATCTTTCTCCTTCTAGGATGTTAGTATAACTGCTCCGGTGCTGGATTTTTAACCCTTACTTCGAAATAACACTTGTGAGACTTGAAATCAGGATGCGTGCCGAAGAACCTGATCATTTTGGCTCTGTCCACATATTGCTTCGGAAATGTCTGTTCCACGCTCATCTCGGTCTAGTAATCGACGGAGGCGAATTTCTCTAGAACGCCTTACGGCACGGCTGAGCTAGAGATATTTCAACACCATCGCCTAAGGCAGCAATGCTTTTTGAGTCGTGCCACGCAGTGTTGGGCACAGTCCGGCCATGTCCACTCTAAATTAGACAAGGGTTAGGGCGCATAGCAGCCTTGGTATGACCTACGCTAGTACACTATCAATTCATGGTTAATCCAACGTTATATAGTTAACCTAACTAGGTATAGATCCGAGCTTCAAATACAGCCTGCAGGCCCTCCCCACTTACTGCAAGCCGGCGTCTGCCCAACACAGGTGCCACGTCACTCAGCCTCGCGGGCTTTGAGTGTGATTGGGCGCTTTGAGTTACTCACATGATTACCCAAGCGAACCGGTGAACACATGGATAATAGTCGATGGCATGATACGGTCGCCTGAATTCTTTTCGGGATTAGGCCTCAAATTCTTAAAGTGATCTAGCGCCTAGATCCCATGCCCATTTTCTTTGCATTCTGGGCTAGTGCTTGTACTTGTCCCTAATAAGGATGTTGCAATTGATAAAGCAAGTAATCAAGCTACACTACAATACTAATCCCAATTTAAACAACGCTTCAAGAAGACACTGCACGAACGAGGTTAGTATACTCGATCCATCCCGATCATGACCGAAATCCGGGAACAGCTCCGTCTCGAAATATCCAACGCCCGTAAAGATTCCACTTGCTCCAGCTCCTTCTATCCTCCATCAGACATCTTAAGGATCCTTACCGTCGACGCAATTCGCACCTGTATTTCCACCATCCCGCCTCTCAACGAGGACGAGCGTGATATCCACCGCTTTGCACTCCTCATCCACGAAACATGTATCCGAATCTTTGCTATTCTTCTCGCAAACAGAGATGAAGCCTGTATAGCAGAATACCTTTTCAGGCGCGAAAACGACTCCAGGATTCCCTACACGGAGACTGGGCTCTACTTCTTCGCATCAGAGAAAATCCTCGTCGCTCGTCGCTTTATCGAGACCCAGAAGAAGTTTGACCCTGTTATCCTGCGGAAAGGGGATATTCATCGTGTGGTACGCGATGATGAGGTGTTACCCTTCCTCGAGAGCAGCAAGATTGGACATGGCGCTTTTGGCACGGTGTATAAGGTAGTGCTTCATCCCACGTGTCAGGAATTGGTAGCTAGAAGCGAGGGCGAGGTATGTAATAGAGACTCTGATTGGGTGAGATATTACTACTCACAAAAGAAAAGGCGGTGATAGCACGCAAAGAGTTGAACTCTGGGGATGGCTCCAAGGAAAGAAGTATCTTGGACTTAGTTGGAGCTTTGCAGCATCCGCACATCGTGGAATATCTTGGCTCATACACTCGCAAGGCTCAGACGAGCCTCCTCTTTTCCTACGCGCCTATGGACCTGAGAGTCTTTCTGGAAAAGCGCCCTTTCTCAGACGCAGATACGATTTTCGAGAATGCGTATGGCTTGAGCGACGCTCTTCGGAAGATACACACATTCTTCCTCAAGGATGGAAATGCGGAAATTAGCAGGATTGGATACCATCATGATCTGCGTCCGGATAACGTCTTAGTGCAGGACAAAACTTTTTTGATCGCAGACTTCGGACTCTCGGAACTCAAGCCAGATGACAGAACATCCAAAACACGCTTGAAAGGCGGTTCCGATGACTATCTAGGCCCTGAGTCCTTTAACGCTGTCGAGTTATGTAATGGCACTGTTGGCCGTGCTCTGGATATCTGGGCCTTTGGTTGCATTCTTCTGGAGCTTGCCGTCTTTATCCAAGGCGAAAGCGTCGAGGAATTCCGCAGAGCAAGAAAAGCTGTTATCACTTTCGGCAATTCGAATATAACCGACTATGCTTTTCACTTAAACGGCGGCCTCCGTCCAGCGGTTGAAGAGAAACTGCGTGCATTGGAGCAAGACTCGGGGAATATGCAGATTAAGCAATTCATCACTCTAATCCGACGCATGCTGGATACCAACACCAATACGCGAGCGAAGATAAAAGATATCAGGCCGGAGCTTGGATTACTAGCCATTGACTCGAAGGTACATACGCTATACCAGCACTTCCAGGCCGTGTCATATGACAAAGTAAATCGCAAGACGGACACCCATAAACTCATACTCCTTGAGTGGGCACATTTTAGGGCATGGCATTTAGTCTTCACCACCACGATGCATCTCGATGAGAAGCACACAGTGACGGAGACGACCATACTCCGTTTAAACAGGCTCAAATATACCTTGAAGAACCATATGGATCTACTGGAGCAGGAAGAGTCTCAAGAAAATCAATCCCCGGCCGAATTGATCAACGGCTTACAAGATATAAGCCTTGCCGTTGAATCTTTGTGTGAAACAGTTCTATCCAAGTATGAACAAGCGCTGAATGAGACCTGGACGCGTTTGGTGTGCGATGTCGAGGACGTCGAGGTACTTGGGGCTTTAGTCTCGGCTCCGAGGCTGGATCGCTATAGAGAAGTAGGCATCAACGCCGCAAAAGCATTCATGTGCCGAGCGATTTCGGAATCCATTCGAGCCGGACGACAAGACCGACTGTTGGTGGGGGGCAGCGTAAGACTTGGCAATTCTCCAGCCAGGCACCAGCCGGGCACACAAGGCCCCTCTCGAGTCATGGGCTCTTTCTTCTCGCAAAGAGTGATGGTTGAATGGAAGGAGTATGACCACCGTTGGCAAGGCGATCCTGGAGTGGAGATTCACCGGACGATGAACGCACTAGTCAACCTGCTAGACCCTGAAGAGACGCCGAGGGCGGGGGTAACAAGAACTCGGATCCTTGATTGTATTGGCTATTTCCACGAGGAACAAAAATGCCGTTTCGGGTTCGTTTACCGACTTAAGAGGAAGGATGGAATCGACAACAGCAGACTCGAACTATTTTCGCTCAATGAGGTTATTGGCATGACCTTCGATGAAGAAAAAAGTCGTCCGAATCTAGGTGACATATTTCTTCTGGCCAAGGACTTGGCGGCTTGTATCCACGCACTTCACAAAGTCGGCTGGCTACATAAGAAGATCTCTTCTCACTACATCCTGGCGTTCTCTCCCACAGAGGGTGATGTACATGAGCATGTTGCGTCCGCAGTGCTTGCAGGATTCGACGATAGCAGGCCGGAGGCATCGAGCGTTACCCTTGGACCGCGGGTAGAGTACGAAAACTATCAGCATCCATCTTACACGCAATCAGTCGGGTTTCGCAAGTCCTTCGACTTTTATAGCTTTGGTATTGTCTTGCTCGAGCTTGGGATGTGGCTTCGACTATCTGTGATGCGCGAGAATCACAAAAGCTTGGATAAGAAAAAGTTCCAAGAAACACTACTGGAGGAGTATGTTCCTCAATTGGGAGAGCGTATGGGAAGCCTGTACCGAGATGCCGTGCAATTTTGTCTGATGGTGGGTGACCATGTCTTGGGGGAAGCAGCAACGGATCACCAGTGGGACGACCTGTTCAAGGTCAATGTTGTGGATCGCCTTACCCAGTGTTTTGCATAGATCGAAGTGCAAGTCTAGAACGAAGTAATGAAAGTTGGAGAAATCAGATGATTAATTCAACTATTAAGGTGAAGAAATATTTCGCGCGATGTGTTGCAAATATTGCGCGATGACATGTGATATCACGTGACTGTACTCGATAATACGTAGGGCAGAACGATGTATACTGTACCTAAGATTCGATAGAATTCCACATAACAATCCGCACCTGCACCACCCTTGTACTGCCTACATATTATGGAGTATAGTCACGTGTCATCGCGCAAAATTTAAAAGTACATCGCCTAAAATGTGTGGCCAAGAAATATACTCTAAGCTGGCAAAGCAACCGAGATGAGTCCAAACCAGAACAGGAACCAGAGGTCACGTGCCTTGTAGGCTTTTGCATGTACGAGCGATTGTATGAGGTGGCCAGATGGATCGAGTGGGCGATCGAAAGTCTGACTGTGTTAGCCGCAGTTGAGTTTACTATGCAGGCAAATATTGCTTGAATATCACTCTTAAAGGACCAACTCCATTCTCTCTTCGAGGCCTACAATCTAAGACCTCGGCCCTGCTTATTGCGCAAAATGCGGTCTACCGCTTCGAAGACGGATCTCCAGCTACTCACAAGATTTGCAGGCATGCCCTCACGCTCTGCAACCTCAAGAACCTGCGCGTACATGTCTCTGCATACTTGCACCCTGGCCAGATTGAATTCCTGCACTGTGGATTGATTGAAAATGGCGGCAGCCAGTGTGACCTTCGTGTGTAGGTAGCTGAGAGTGTGCTTCTTACTCGCCAGCATGTAAGGCTCGCGTACTCTCAGCACGTGTTGAAGCAACTCTTCTGCCCTCGGCAGTTGTCCCTGGCGGTGAAGCGTCGTTGCTAAATTGTTCATTGCTTGCAGAACGTATTCGTGGTCCTCGCCGAAGATTGTCTTCCGTATGTCGAGGGCCTGGACTTCGAGTTTTTCGGCTTCGTCCAAGCGGCCCATGTCGTAGTATATTTCAGCAGTGCGTGTGAGGTTGTTAGCGTATCTGGCAGGATCTTGGTGTTCAGTGGCGATACAGTTGGCCTTGACTTCTTCGATCAGGCGCTCGGCCTCACCAAATCGACGGGCTCTCCCATACGCTGAAGCCAGACCCATCATGCTTTTGATGGTAGAGCTATGACTGTTCCCCATGCTTTGTTTCTTCATCCCGATGTTTTCCAGCACAAGGGTTTCGAGTTCGGCGCTCAAAAGCCCGTCTAATTCCGTCAACAGCACACCCCCCATGAGGCTCAACGATTCCGGATGGGATTCGCCATGAATCGAGCGGCACAACTCCAGTGCTTGACCTCTCAGATGGGATGCTTCCGCATTCCGTCCTTGGTGCTCTCTCAGAGTCGCCAAATCTTCGAGCACGTATATTTCTGTCTCGGAACCCTCCACCAGCTCTAGAAACTCATCCGAAAGCACAGCCTCAGCCTCAGCATCCTTTCCTCTCAATAAGTACGTCTTCGCGAGGACGTGATAAAGCGCGATCGTCTTGAAATGGTTGCCACCGAGCGTCTCTGAAGCCCATTGAAGTCCCTCCTTACAGTATCTCTCAGCCTCGTCGAATTTGGACTGGGCTGAACAGACTCTTCCGAGCAGCATTGCGATATCACAAGACTTCCTCCACGAAGCCAATTTATTAGAATCCTCAAGATAGTGGAGTAGTTCCTCAGCCTCCCGCTGTGCTTCTCGATAATCCCCTAAGTCCTCGATGCTCGATGATAGTAGATATT
This sequence comes from Ophiosphaerella herpotricha, assembly GCA_028458525.1. Classification (NCBI taxonomy): domain Eukaryota; kingdom Fungi; phylum Ascomycota; class Dothideomycetes; order Pleosporales; family Phaeosphaeriaceae; genus Ophiosphaerella; species Ophiosphaerella herpotricha. The sequence continues at coordinate 40,019 of JALNQK010000177.1, forward strand.
TTGCTTCAAGCGTGAGATCGTCCTTGGCTCCAAGGCTTCGGTGACAGGAGTCTAAACATTGTTGTTGGATCTGCAATGCCTTGCGTCTGTCGCCTTGACGAAAGGCCACCTTTGCCAAGATTTGGTGACTTGCTAACACCTCTCTAGGGGACTTCATGTTGATGCCAGCTTCAGATGACGTCACCTCAGTTGCCATATCGCATGCCTCGGGGTATCGGCCCTGTTCAAGGAGATTCTCGGCAAGATGGATTTTGTTCATCGAGTACCAGCGGTTTTGTTCGTCAACAGACTGTTGGAGTATATGACGGAGCACATGCTCTTGTTCAGTGAGTTTTCGATTTCCCCGATGAACCAGTGCGAGGACCGAGAGGGCTTCGAGCCTCAGACCGTCCCCTTGCGGGAGATGCAATCTATCCAGAAGTTCTAAGGCACGCCCAATGTCCGCCTCCGCCTGGACCAGCTTATTCGAATCAATGTGTATGGCTGCTTTAGTGATGTCAATCAAAGCCTTGAGGATATCATCCTCGGAGAGTGAGCTTTGGACCTTTTCCTCAAACTGCTCTATTAGGATGGCTGCATGCTTGGTATCCTCTTGTAATCTGGTGATGATGATGAGATTTAGTTCGGCGCGGATGGTAGCAGGATGTATAGACGAGAGCTGTTTGCTGCGGATGGATATCACTTCCTTCATCGTGGCCACTGCTTCTTGGAGCTTCCCTAGGCTTACAAGAAGGTTGGCGAAGTTTTGAAGCGCGGAAACCACATCCGCATTTTCAGCACCCACAATATCCTGTAGTGCAGGGATTGCTGCCTCATAAAGAAGCTCAGCCTTCTTAAGTTGTAGCCGGTCGGCGAAGATCTGCGCCAACTCTATTTTCGCCAGCAGTGGTCCAGGGTGTCGGTCACCAAAGTAAAGACCCAATATTTCAACAACTTGTTCTTGTTGTTGCTCCGCCTCGGAAAAGCGAGATTGGGACACCAATACTCGGGCGATTTCGGAAGACAGTTTGGCAAGGCCACGGTGATTGCTTCCTAGCGCCCCAGCCCTGGCGTCTATTTCTTGCCGTAAGCAGGTTTCCGCCTCCAGCATGCGGCTCGACGCCTGGTATTCCTGGATCCTATTGGCGCTTACTAGCATGCGAAGACCGAGATGGTCGAGAACATCCTTCGAAACATGACCTGGCACCCGATATTCATTGGCTATGCTCTCAATGGCCACGCGCAGATCTTTGTCGTTGCGCCCGGATTTATCCAACCATTGCTGTACGGTTTCTGGACCTCGATGTGCTCCAAAGGCGAGAGAGCAACAAATGGCTACCTGGAATGCACACCGTTGCCTACAAGGACTACACTCTGTATGATCGGCTTTATACAGGAGGTCTTGTGCTATGCTGCGCCGCACGATATAATCGGTGTCGTCGAGCTCGCCGAGCATGTCAGAAAGCTGTACCAAATGAGTGAGCAAATGCCAATCAAACAGGTTATTCCTACTAACATCGAATCCGAGGTGCTCAGAATGGGCAGATGCATCTGAACCTCGGGTGGGGAGTAGGGCGAAAGCCGATTCGTGACTATGCATAGAATCAGACGTGATGATTGTGTGTGAGAAAGGCTCATATGGTAAGATACGCACCCTTGCGAGAGATATTCTTTGATGTGGGGGAGCATTCCTGTCCATGGCATTTGTCTGTTTTCTGGCTGTGGTTGAAGTGTCGCTTTGATTATAGTCTTGAGAAGCCCCTTCCGCTTTGTCGAGATGTTGACGGACTCGACGAGGCTCAAAATGGTTCCCTGCAGCGCCCCTTGCCTTGCCTTGGATTTTTTGACCATCCAATCATTACGAAGTTGAGTCCATTGATTTTCGGTGTGGTCGGGGCGCCGAATGAAACATAGGTTCGCTCTCTCCAGGTCCGGCAATGGAATCAGAATGAGCATACACACAAGCCCAAAGGAGAATAGATCCGCCTGACGAAGGAACTCGAAGTCGACCGGATCTGAGCTAGTCTGCAGTTCCGGTGCACTCCAAGGCTCACTCGAAGTTGGTAGACGCTTTTGGCCCTGGACTACGCTCGAGCCGAAATCCGTCAATATGCAGTTGATGATGCCTTCCTCTGATTGCTCGACCAGAAAATTTTCTGGTTTAATATCGCCATGGGCAACTCCTAGCATCTGTGAGCTTTTATGGCGGGGACGGCAGATTATGAGTAATACCACAGCCATGAAGAAGATGTATAGCCTCCGCGATTTCTGTTACTAGTTGTATGCAAACTCTATCGCCTGCTAAAAATCGATTGTCATTAAAGATGAGGGAGGAGAGGTCACCGCGATTAGCCTTCAACGTGACCAACACGGGACTTGCGGTCGAAGAGTCGACAGAGAAGCTGACTCCAACGAGGTCAACCACATGAGGGCTTTTTTGAATGGGAGGATGCTGTAAAATGCGGACCTCTGTGATAAGGCACTGCCAGTCCCGATCCTTCTTTGAATCGCGAGCGAGCCCACTCGGGATTCCGTGCTTAAAAGCGAGATTGGTCGCGATGTCTGCTGAGGATTGCTGAATCAGACCCGATAACCCCCTCCCAATGATTCTCAACCCTTTATGAGGGGAAATCGGCAATAGTGTAACATTGTTCTCCTGAAGGACGCTCAGAAAGTCCACAAGGCTGGTGCCATCCTGCTCTTGGGGTTTTGAATCGGAGGATGCGGGACTCGAGAGGTGCCCTATGCGTGGACGTCTGATAGGCATGTTTTCCGAAGTTTAGAGGGTAGCAAAGGGCATCGCATGAAAGGTTTCAAATTTCAAATCCTGTAGAAGGCTGCGGGGTGGGGAGTTGATGATACGCGATCACGCCAAGACAGGACGCTTTTGCCGCCACAGATCCAGCCTGATATCGGCTCAGCCAGCTTGGGCTGCCCTCTCGGCATGCTGGGATAAGAACAATGGATGAAAAAAAAGTCAATATGTAAATGCGAAGGAGTGAGAACGCATCACAAGATAGCGCCTTGCCACGAGCAGCTCGACGGAGTTTCGAATTCAAAGCTAAAGATACTGCATCACTCACTCACCCAGCAACATTCTCTGCCTCTCTCTCTCCATCTCTCCCAACAACACCCTCCTCCCTCCCCGCCTTCCTCGCACCCACATCACCAAAGATCTTACCGATAGCCTCAATCGTAGTATTCCCGCCGCTGAACACGACGCCAACATTCCACCCTTCCTGCCCAGCCTCCCTCTCTACCATCCGCCTAAACTCCTCGTTATACAGCACCGTGGCTAGTCCGACAACCGCACTCGCTCGAGCACCAGCTTCGTGGCGACCTTGATCTGCTCTCCGTGACTGCGTAAATCCTAGCCACATACTCCCTTTTGCTGATGATGTCCGATGTGTGCTCAGCCAAGGGTGTGCGCAGGCCGTCGACGATAGGGAGCGTTTTCACAACCGTGATGCGCTGCCCAGAAGCCACGCCACGCATCATCGCCACCTTCAAAGGACGGTTCCGCGCCGAAAACCTGGATACCCGTGCCATGCAGCGCAATCGCACATCCAGACAACATCCCGGCCGCCACCACAGGGCGCAATCACCATGTCCAGCCCGCCTTTTCCCTTACACTCGGTGCCTTATCCTGTCTAACTGGCTCTTCAATCCGGCTTTCAAATTCTAACGCCATGGTGCCCTGGCCGAGCATGATATCCGGATGATCGTACGGTGGGACGAGCGTCGCGCCCGACTTCGCAATCACGCCCGCGACGACAGCCTCCCGTTCCTGCGACGTCGGGCCCGAGAAGTGGATCTGTGCGCCTTGTGTGGCGGTGCCGGCGATCTTAGAAGGCGTCGAGATGGGCGGCATAACGATGTATGCGGGGATGGCGAAGGTTCCGGCGGCGAGGGCAAGAGCTTAGGCGCGGTTTCCTAGACGCATCTGTCGTTAGCAACTGCTGCGAATGTGCGGACACATAGGAATATGAGAGGAGAGACATACCAGACGAATGCGTAACTACGCCCCGCCTCCTAACCTCCTCGACCCCCAGCTCCTCGATCAACCTCATCGTCGCATGGAACGCCCCGCGCTCCTTGAACGCACCGATGCGCTGGAAATTATCGCATTTGAAGAAGGGCTGAATCTTAGGTTTTGAGGGCTCTTGTCCTGCCCATGGTGCAAGTGATGGAGACGAGAAAGAGGGTGCTTAAGGAGCATCTAGACACGCTAACTGACATAACTAACCTGGCACACATGTGGAAGTCCCAGAGCCAGAATGAAGAAGCTATCTTATTGATAGAAAAGTGCTTCAAGCTACGGAAGCATATCCTTGACCCTCACCATCGTAACACAAAGACCCCGCGCAAGTTCTAAACAGGTGGCAAGTGCAGAACTAAGGGTAGAAAAATATAATGCTGCTTTTATTCCGTAGAATACAAAGCTAATATGAATGCGTAACAGGTTAAGCGGCGTAAGCATGCTGTTAGATGCGATGCGCATCTCATCTGACAACTACATCCCTATAGTTATGTAACCCGAGTCAACTTTGCCCGTACCTCCAGTCACCAATTCAGCTCTCTAGAGCTGCCTACAAAATCGCCATCGTACAAACCTATAGCCGGTGCGGGTAGGCCGTCCTCCCTGCAGGTAGTAGCAACTCGAAGTATCATCTCACGTAGACTACACCTCACCATAATTAGTAAGCAAACTCCTGTACCTAGACTAAACTGCCTTTGCGCTGCTTCTAGCCCTGCCACTTTACAGTAATGTACTCCTCATGCCTTACTTTTGCAAAAGGTTGTTCTACTCGCTAAGCTCCGTAACCTCCGATCGCCATGTCGAAAGGGTTTCGCGAAATGATACAATATCGCAAGGTTGGGGACCGTGTACTACTGCCCGCGGCTCATCTCGCACTTTTGAGTCCGATCCTTCCCTAATGCTGACGCAGGGTTTCCGCGCTTCGAACCTCGTCTGCCTTTTACTATCGTAGCTTCCTCCGCTACCCGCTCCGCTTGTGCCTCAACGATGTCCTCTCAGCTTACTACCCTCGCCAATCAAGGCTGATGGTGACAACTGCTTTTGTTATATTATGGCATACAGTGGACGTGATGATGAGAACAAGTATCGCAAGGCACTAGGGGTGCAGCAGAGGGTCTACGCTCTCCGTTGGTGCGGCCGAGCGAGGCTACTCGACCGTGGGGAAGGAATTGAAGATGCTTAGAGGGGCTGATGTACTAGGTGGATCTCTTGAAGGGGGTTACCGCCTAATGCGGGCACATGCCAGCGACGGCTTAGGGCGGTCCAGCGCAAATCACAAAATTCAATCTATCTTACTCTACTAATCCCTCTACCCTCCTTGTACTCGTTGCCACTATTAAGGTCAATAATCTTCTTGATATTGTGGCATCGTGGGATGCACGTAGAAGTAGGGGGCAGGTGGCGACCTGCAGTCGGCGAGTTGAGTTGGGTTTTTGCGTAAAGTAGCTACATGACGAGTTGGTGTCAGTGTCTATCTCCCCCATCTAATTCTACTTATAGCCTCCCGCGGAGCCGCCATACTAACCTAATGCTCCCCGATCACGTGTGTTTCTAGTACACCACAATATATACAAGAATTCTCTTAATCTATGCCTAGATTTGGGACTGAGGGATTCTATACTGTGATAGCAGAGATATTAATCCCTTCTCGACCGATATCCCCAGCAAGGTCGGCACAATACTTCTCCCGCACGTTTCGATCAAGTTATACCTTTAGAATTAGAGTATCTTTGACTTCTTCTTGCCTCCGTGGTCGTCTAGATCGTGGAGCATCTTCGGGGTACTCAGGTCGAATCTTCAGAGCACGATTTGGTTCAAAACCTCGCTCGACAGCTCGTGCGTAGATTGAGTCAATCGTTCGAGCTGAGAGACCAGTCTCTTCAGCTATTTGAGACGTAGACTTGCCGACATAAGGAGGCTTCAACGTGACAACTAAGGCTCGAGTAGTAAGGTCAGTATTTGGAGCCATTTGCAACGCCAAGAGTTGAGTATACTCAGCTATCTCTAACTCAAAAGGTTGAGTTGGAGGAACCCCATCTTTGCCAAGATGGGTGGCGCTTTTAGCGTCAGCAAGAACTTTTGAAAGGCAACCCCGTAAACTGCCGAGATTACCGGTCAACAATGCGTTTCTGTAGTTCATACTGGGCTCGATCAAGGAGCTCACACATGCTGCTCGTGGCAATGTCTAAAGGCAAACAACTTCCCTATTATCCAGAATTTGAGAGAAAAGGATTGTCGCCTGCATGATAAGGTGGCCAGCACCACTAACAGTTAGGCGCTTGTCCAAGCGGGGTTGCAGCTGAGCTGCGCAGCCAGTACGCAGCACCCCAACTGTCTCCAGCCTGATTACCGGCACTGCAAGCTGCTTCAATCTTTCCTTTGACTCATAGCTCATCGTTATCGCTCATCGCTCATATCACTGTCGTAGCTCTCCCGCCCACACGAAACGAGGAGAGAAACACTCATGTCAAGCTCTGCTACAGTGTTCCCGTCCCCGAGCCTCCTGAGCAGCAGTCATGTCTAGTGCTCTGGCGAAGGCTTCGCCACTGAAGGCCGAGGTCCGCCTCGCTCAAGCCGTCTCCGAGTTTGAAGCCGACCTCTCAAACGAGCAAAAGTCCACTTTCCGCACTCTGAAGTCACAATCGCTCTCAGCAACCCCTAGTCCCTTCGATGTCATGCGACTGACGGCCGAGGTTGATCGCCGAATATCGAAGAAGTTTGGTGGTCAATGTTTTGGGCCTCGCTTCACCAACTTCCTTCAGGGAGTCCAGCAGTTTGCTGCACTTGGAGATATCGTGGTCGGAAGCTCGCAGAACCTGGTGGCATGCAGCGTGTGGTCGCTGGTGCGCATGTCATTACTAGTTTGGCCCCCTGTCATTGTCACAGCCATTCTCTGATACATCGTAGTCGATCGTAAGCTTGTCTACGTACGTTGACAAGCTATCCTCGCTGTTCATGGACATCGGTCGCTCTGCCCCACGCAATCAAGCTATGGCCCTACTGTATCCTCGGTCCCCAAAACTACAAACATATCTTTCTGAGTACTTTATTGTGGTCGTCGGCCTATGCCGTCACTTGTTTAAGTTTGGACAGAAGTCTACCGTCCAGCAATTTGCATCAACTCTGAACGATTCGAACTTGAAGACCTTCCGGACCGAACTTGATGAGTGGGCAAACTCAATCAGAGACGAGATGCATTTGAATGAAGCTCAAGAGAACTCTAGGTTCAGAGCTTTGTCCAGAAAAATGTTCAAATCCGCATCTTATCAACAGAAACTTGCTATAAATCTACGAGTGCTCGACTTTTGCTCCATATACAACCATCAAACGACGTGGAAACAAATCAGGAAGGCTGGCAACGCATCGTTCTTTATGCAGCGTGCGGAGTACCAAGAATGGAGAGACTCGTGTGATCCTTGTACGCTGATGTATACAGGCAAGCTAGGATCGGGCAAGTCTGTTTTGCTGGCTAACATTGTGGACGACCTTAACCTATTTACTGAGAAAAGTCGATTTGCGGTAACATACTTTTTTTGCAAGCACGACCTTCCCGAGAGCTTGAAGGCACGGACAATTCTCGGTTCCTTGGCACGACAGTTGCTATGCACTGTACCAGACCTCGCCGTACTACTGGAGAGCTGCGAAGATCCTCGTTCAACTGGGGACGTTGAGGAAGTGCTCAAGCTGCTCGTGCGGGGCTTTCCTCCTAGTTATAAAGCATACTTTGTTCTGGACGGGCTAGATGAATGCAACTATGAGGAGAAAGAGATATTGGTTCAAGCGTTCCAGAAGATCCAAAAGACACTCAAGGTCCTATTCTGCGTATCCTTTAGAATAGAGCCGAATAATAGCTTGCACTCGATTACTGAACGACTCGCAGCCATTCGCGTCATTTCGATGCCAGACGATAACCCAGACATCGAAGCCTTTATCGAAGCCGATCTAGAGCGTTGTCTTCGCCACAAACGTCTAATCATAGGGGATCCAACTTTGATACTTAGCATCCGAGATGCTCTCCTGGAAGGTTCGCAAGGAATGTTCCTTTGGGTAGCGCTCCAGATCCAGTCCTTGTGTAGTATGAAGACAGACCAAGCCATTCAAGACGCGCTAGCAGACTTACCTAAAGATCTTTCGGAGACCTTTTCCCGGATCCTGCGTAAGTCTGGAAGTTTAGACCAATCTCTCCAAGTAAAAACGCTGCAGCTTGTGCTAGCAGCTTACCGGCCCCTAACAACGGATGAGTTGCGCGAAGCTCTTAGTGTCACTCCTGGACACGCGATCTGGGATTATTCTAAAGCCCTGAACGACGTTCAATCAGCACTAGCTTGCTGTGGGTGCCTTCTTATCGTTGATGAAGAAGAATCGACCATCCGGATTGTACATCATAGCGCCAAGAAGTACATTCTCGACAGGTCGAATAGCGTAAACAATGTTAGCTTTTCAGCCGAAGAGGCACAAAGGACGTTGGCGGACATTGTTGTAACTTATCTTGGGTACGGTATCTTTGGAACTGAACTATCCAGATCGAAGGTCCATCCAGTCATGGCGCAATCGGCGCCATCCAAAGTCATGCATGCCACGATGGGGTCTTCAAGCACTAGCAATATTGCTATAAAACTCCTGAAGTTCAGGAAGCAGCCTAATTTTGACATTAGCAAGACTCTCGCAGAAGCGCGTAAAGCCTTCCAATCCGAATCTGTAGAGAAATTTCGCTTCTACTATTACGCGAAGGAATACTGGCTAGACCACATATTCTATGTATCGGGGCAGAACACGGCTATATTTAATCTGTCGATAAAGTTGACCAAGAGTCCGGTATTTGAAGCGAATATGGCAGCCAAGGATTACTGGATGCATTGGAGCTGGGCCGTTGAGAACGGAAATGAGACGATTATAGAGCTACTACTCAAGACGGGCAAGGTCAGCGCTGACTGGAAGGATCAAGGCGGACGGACGCCGCTATGGTTGGCGGCAAGTAATGGACACGAAGCGGTAGTCAAGCTGCTGCTCGATACAGACAAGGTCGACGTCGACCCCAAGGATGCGCACGGACGGACGCCGCTATCGAAGGCAGTGGAGGGAAGGCACGAGGCCGTGGTCAAGCTGCTACTCGACACAGACAAGGTCGATGTCGACTTAAAGGATTCGGGCGGACAGACGCTGCTATCGAAGGCAGTGGAGGGAGGGCACGAGGCCGTGGTCAAGCTGCTGCTTGACACAGACAAGGTCGATGCCGACTCAAAGGATTCGGGCGGACGGACGCCGCTATCGAAGGCAGTGGAGGGAAGGCACGAGGCCGTGGTCAAGCTGCTGCTTGACACAGACAAGGTCGATGTCGACTTAAAGGATGCGGGCGGACAGACGCTGCTATCGAAGGCAGTAGAGAGAGGGCACAAGGCTGTGGTCAAGCTGCTGCTCGACACAGACAAGGTCGATGTCGACTTAAAGGATGCGGGCGGACGGACGCTGCTATCGAAGGCAGTGGAGGGAAGGCACGAGGCCGTGGTCAAGCTGCTGCTCAACACAGACAAGGTCGATGTCGACTTAAAGGATTCGGGCGGACGGACGCCGCTATCGAAGGCGGCAAGGAACGGACACGAAGCGGTAGTCAAGCTACTGCTTGAGACAGGCAAGGTTGACGTCGACTCAAAGGATACAGACAGACAAACGCCACTATCGAAGGCAGTGGAGGGAGGGCACGAGGCTGTGGTCAAGCTGCTGCTACAAGCGGAAGCGAAGGTACACTACGTGTATAATATTGTGGTAAGTAAACCCGCCTTCAGCTCAGTACGTAGAACTGTCGAGATAATAGCTAACGTTGGCGTCTCTCATTATAGAAAGTGAGTAAACCCGCCTTGAGCTTAGTATGTAGGACTGTCGAGATAATAGCTAACGCCGACGTCTCTCGTTATTATAGTGGGTAAGTAAACCCGCCTTTAGCTTAGTACGTAGGACTGTCGAGATAATAGCTAACGT
>JALNQK010000178.1:0-49570 GCA_028458525.1 Ophiosphaerella herpotricha
AAACTTAACTAGTATTTTAAGTAGTCTAATAATTACTATAGCTATTTAGTTATCTTTAAAGTAGAAGTCTTAGATATACTAAGAGTACTAATTAATTATAATTATTTAGCTCCTCTTATTATTTAAGCTTCTCTTATAATTATAGAAGTCTAGAGCTAGACGCTCTCTTAGGCCTTTATTACTTAACTAAGGCTAGTGCTATATTTACCTTTTTAACTTAGTATAGCTATAGGCGTTATACTAGACTATTATAATCCCTATAATTCTTACTCCTTGTAATTATTAGATTAAGTATTTAATTACTACTAGTCTAGGATAACCTAATCTTTTATACTAGAGTAGTATAGTACCTCTCTTTAAATTTAATTAAGAGTAGAATACTATAGTAGTGTTTACTTCTAGTCTTTCTATAACCTATTACCTCTTAAGTTCCTTAAAGATTACTATAATAGAGTTATCTTGTCTATATAATATTATTAGTTTATTCTTGTTATCTTACTAGATCTCTTACCTTTAAAGTAGTTAGAATAAGACTAGATTATAGTAGATATCTAGGTACTATACTACTCCTTTAAGCTAGAGTATTTAAAGTAATCTATCTTAACTATATCCTCTTACTTATATAATACTATAGCCTTTAATCTAAATTCTTATATTACCTACCTATATAAAGTCTCCTAGTAATAGGAGACTAATATACTTAAACCTACTCTTAATATTTAAAATATAAGTAGTTATTCCTAAATTAAGTATAAAGTAGTTTTTAAGAGGATAGTTATTAGATTAGCTAATACTAAAAATAGATTAAGTAATTCCTTATTTAATTATAGATATTACTTATCTTTTTAGTTATTTACTTAAAGGGTCTAGTATTTAAGATTCTTTTATTTATTTCTAAGTTAATACTTATAGCTTTTTTAGATCTAATTAGCTAATCTTATTTCTTAGGCTTATATTAGACTTTAGTCTTAACTGTACTAGTTTTATTACAAGTAGATTAGGTCTAAACTAGTTAGGTACTAGCTCTTCTTATATATAGTAATAGCTTCTAAGATTATAAGATAGTTACCTATAAGTAAGGTATTCTTTACTAGTTCCCTTATAGGATTACTTACTTGTTTAATTAGTTACTTATAATTATTTCTACTAGGATTTCCCCTACTTACCTTATAATTAGGTAGATAGTACTCTCTATTCTAGTATACTAGAGGTATCCCTCTATATACTCTAGTTAGATTTACTACTAGGTATATAGTCTTCCTATCTAATATAAAAGGATTTCTTTATAGGTTTACTTTATAGTAGATAGGATTAGATTATATAATCTTAGTAGAGTTTTATTATCTTCTTTCTATATATAGTTAATCTATTTACTCTAGGACTAGAGAAGGTTATTACCTATATTAGAGTAACCTTATTAATAGTACCTAGAAAGTCTTTTATTACCTCTTAATTATTTTATAGCTTACTAACCTCTTTAGTTTTAGCTAGTATAGTAGCTTAATTATACTCTACTAGCTATATATCCTAATTGTTTAGTAATCTTATTAGCTTAAGAGTAGTAAAGTATTTTTATTTTACTTTATTATATTATTCTTCTAGATAAACTCTAAGAGTATCTCTTAGATTCTTAACCTAGGTTTTAATTAGTTAACCTAGCTTGTAGTAGCTTAGATAGAGGTATAGAGCTATAGTCTTAATTATATAATTTACTACCTTACTTAGCTTAGTTTTTTCTTCCTTATATAGTTTATACTTAAACTAGAAAGTAAGTATCTATTTAGTATATAGCTTGCTATCCTCTTTAAATACTTTAAGACTAGCTAGTAAGAGGTTAGATTTCTTAGTTAGAGCTTAGATTGTTGTAATTACTTATACTCTTATAGGCGTATCTAATACTATTTCTAAGCGTATTAATTATAAGGTTAGAAGACTAGAAGTACTTATAGAGGTAGTAATTACTATATTTAACTTATAATTAGTAATATCTAGCTTAATTAGAGTAGTTAGTTTTAGGGTTAGTCTAGTAATATTATTAGGATTAATAATAGGCTATATACTAAGTAGATTATAGATTATCTTAAGCTAATAATACTATATAGACTAGTTATTATAATCTATAAGGATTACTATTACGTTATAGTTGTATAATTAGCTTATTTTTAATTAATTACTCTACTTTACTTAGTAGAGTTAGATTTAGGATTTGTTTAAGGTAGTAAGACTCTTAATTATTAGATTAAAGAGTTACTTAAAGGTAAAGGTTATATATAGTTTACTAAGAATAGCGTAAGACTATAATAAATAGATGTAATAAATAAATAATTAATTGCGTAAGTTAATTAATTACTCTCTATTTTTACTAATTAATTGTTCTCTCTCTCTAGTAGCTCTATATACTTTAATCTACCTAGTTTGCTAAGGTTACTCTATATAGAGAGTAGAGATCTAATATCTCTATTGTAGTAGTTTAGCCTTACACTATTTAGATTGTAACGTAATCGACTAATATTCTTATAATACCTATTTTATATATAATAGTTTAAATAGATAGCTTTCTATAGTTTAGGATTAGTATAATCCTAGGACTACTTAATCTCTAGATTGTATATCTTATCTAATAGCTATAATATAATATTATTTAAGTAATTAACTTTTTAACAAGCTAATAACTTTCTTAATACTAGGTCTAAAGAAATAAATAAAAATTTATTTATAGTCTCTTATTATACCTTTAAATATATATAAAATTACTATACTAAATTTACTAATAAAAAAGTTATTAAGTAGTAAAAACTAGGTATTTTAAAACTAGTATTAATTTCTATATTTTAGACTTAATAATAATAGTAATTTAAATAACTTTACTATATTATAGATATAGATATAAAGAATATTATATAAAAGTTTTATAGTATATATTCTAGAATTACTATAGTTATACTAATAAAAAAGCTAATAATTATATTTTATAATAATTTATAGTATTTTATTATAAAATCTATTAATAAGTCTTATATATATAATTATTAGATAAGATATAAAATCTAGAGATTAAGTAGTCCTAGGATTGCGCTAATCTATTAAGGGTAGCTAGAAGGTAATAGTACTTGCTGTAGGCTATAGAAGATAGTAAAGGGATAACAGTAATTTAAGTAAAATTCTTAAAGAGGTAAATAATACTTACTTAACTCTATACGTAAGTATAGAGCCCCTTATACGCTAGTGCAGCAGACTGGCCCCGCACTAATAGCGCACCGACCTTGTACTAGAGCGCGCCGGCCCTGCTCCGGGCTAAGGACTATAACTATAATATATCTAGGGTATTACAAGATCTTAGGGGTCTTGTAACCTCGTTACACTTTTTCTGTTCTCTATCTTTATAAAGACTTCTTAGGACTTTCCTAATATTTCTAAAATCTATATTATCTAATAGGTATATTGTAAGGAGTCCTTCTCCGATATATATAGCTATTATTGTTGCGTAGCTTAGACTGTGCGCTACTTACGCTTTGCTTTCTAAAAACAAGATTGTTAAAGTATTATAAGGCTACCTATAGTACTTATTAGATAGCTTACCTAGGTGCGCAGTTATTGTTAGTTAGAGTGCAACGACGTTAGTTGCGGGTTGAGGTAACCGTTAATAGGGCTTAAAGTACAATAATAATTCTAAACAGTAGATATTAAGAGTGTATTGCTCTAGGTTAAAGATTAGGATTAACAATACTATCCTAACGATAGATATCCTACTTGTTATATATTATTTATCTGCCCTCTGTTTATTAGTCTTGTTAATTCGTGATTTGTCTTTACAAATCGCGAATCACCCTTGATTCGTAATTTGTCTTTACGAATCGCGAATTGCGAATCATGTCACGTGTCCAGATTATGTTCCGCAACGCTATCCCATCCGGGTGATGCGGGGTCGTTGGTTACCTCTGGTTCTATTGGGTCAAACAACTGTGTAGGGCCTTGGCCCGTAACACTATGGCTAGAGCGGGTCGGCCGCCCTCCCTGGTAGGGGGGCGAGTTTAAAGTATTATACTTTTAATCATCTGCTGTAAATGCCGCTAAATGTGCTGCCTCTAAAATTGTTTGGTGCAAAGTCGCCTGCAGCTAAGCATGTGGCAAAACTGCTGGGATTCACCTCAGACAGCAGTCTTGACAATGAGCTTTACTCAGTATAGTCAAACGTCATGCTCAGACAAGCTCGACTCTGACCAAGCACCTATAACGCAGATAGACGGAGCCTATATGTAGCCATGCCCCGTAATTCGACATTGAATTTATCCATCGGTCACTCCTCCGGATTTTCAAGCACGAAGTCGTTCATACAATTCGCACGTTGAACATCTGTCTCACTACGTAACGACTCTAAACCCACCCAACTTCAACCCTCCTATACTCGAATGATTTGAACATTTAATTTATCATCATTGCAATGGCGTTTAACTGTACGAACTGTACGGAGGAGCAGAGTGCAGATCTGTCAATTTTTCCCAGCAACACTAATATCAGAATGTTTAACGTTGCAATTAGTAGCCACAATTGAAGTACAGTAGGAGCAACATTGGGCTGGGGCAAGTTGAATCGGTAGCACGCTCGAGGGTAAGCTTTTGAAGAATTCTAGGGCGAAGCCATTGTCGAAGGTATGACGCCAGCCGTCATACTACATTCGTATTAGTACCTGCCCAAGGGCAGACGTTTGCAGGTCTACTTACCTCCTACACGACCAAACGCGCCAGAATTAGCAGCAGCCTCGCATGCCAGTATTCAGCCAATCATTAGGCTAGCATGGCAACGCTCTTCATAGACTTATCCATGTCCTTCGTTTTCTCATTTTCTTCTTTTTTCAAAAGTATCTCCTGGTCAGTCGTAACGTTTTCAAAGGGGTGTTTTCTCATCCATTGTGACCACTTCTCGATGACTTGGATGCATTTCTTCGGTGAGATCTCAAACCATTCAATATGCTCTTTCAAACACGCTCCACAATCCACCCGGATCCTGCAGTAATCTAGCTCACTGTGGCAGAGAGCTTCAACACGGGGTGCGTTTGGGACCTTTTCTAGACCGTGCTTTGATAGTGGATATAGGAATTTTGTCTCCCGGTTACAATCGAAACCCCAATCTTTGTGCCTTTTGTCAAATGCTTTAGTGTACCCAATCTTGACAAAACCTTCATTACTCTCGACTTCGTACGAATACACATAGCCCTCTATGTTGTGGGTTTTGGCCAAGTCGCGTGTGACAACCTTCTTCACCAGACCATAACATTCCCTGAGAGTTGGGACGTCGTCGAGCCTTGAGAGCCTTTGGAAAGGACTAGCGTCAAGAGCCGATGGCCAAAACTTAGAAGGACTATGATAGAACTCGGGCGATAACGAGCGCGTGTTCCTTGGAGTCGGCAGCTGTCCATTGGGCCAGAAAGTCGCTTTAGTGATATCAGTATTTTCGGGCACAGCTTCGCTATTAGTGGCTTCAGTTTCGTCCTCGACTGGGGTTATAAGTAGATTGGCATCTCGAACAAGTTCCGTTTTGGACTTCTCAAGGATGTCGATGACGCTTGATTTCTAGGTGCTGACCCTTTTATATCCTTGTTTATCGATATGAGAAGGGCAATACATATTCGCCTCGAGTACTCTCAAGTATCCCTCAAGGATTTCTGCATCCTCGTAAACACCCAGCTGTAAGATTTCGTCGATGGTTTTGCGGCAATTTTGAACCCTTTGGCCGCCAACACTTCGACGGCAGCGCTCTTTCTTCTGATTCATCCCTATACATCGCTGCTCTACCCGACGAAGCGTCTTTTCAATTTGTTTTTCAATAATGACAGTGGAGCTGGCAGAGCCTTGGGGGAAGGCTTTAGCCCAGAGCTTGAGCCGATCTTCCTTAGCATATCCATGATCATGAGACTGGCAATGCACAAGCATAATCAAAGCCTCTAGCTCATCGTCGAGATTTTCGCTTGATTGCAAAAGAGTTAACATTTGGTCGAGTTGGGAGCGGATTTTGACTTGTCGCCTTTCAGATATTGGTCGTTGACAAGGCTCTCCATTCGGTTTGCAGCCACCACAGCGCCAATCGTTGAGTTTCATTCGTATTCTGAGTATTTCACTATCGAGAGCTTCGCCCTCTATCTGATCATCGTCTTTCATGGAGGACGCGGAGGGCACGTTGCGGGCGACTAAGGGGCGACATCGGATAATTCACCGTCTTTATGGGTACCAACCAATATTTTTGCTTGGAGCTCTTCGTCTAAACCCTCAGACTGCGCCCGTGGAGTCACTGACGCTGAACTTCTGAACCTGTTCTTGCGCGAAGCCGCTGCACTTTGCGGGCCATCTGTATGTGGAGACATAGGAAGCAAAAGGTCGTGCCCCCGATGAGGCTAATAGTCACCGGTACGTTATAAAAATGTCACTAGTTGTTAGAAAATAGAATGCTACTATGTGCATCTAGAGGAATGCGGGTAATCTATCCGCCATTGCCTAAATCTGTCGGTGTTATAGTTGTCCCGATATTGCTGCGCACAAATCAGGTTAAGCGCCAAGACGTAGCGAACTGTTACTTGTAACTAGCGGTTTCAATGCATCACAATGAGCGATATTTACAGGCAGAAATCAACGCCTAAGGTATTTTAGCTCGCCACCACGACCCGGGAGACCGATCGACCCGCTTTGGCAATGATCTTGTCTGAGGGGGCGTTGAATTTATTCCGGCGTGGATGAAGGCCTTTGAAAGTAGTCGTTATTGCCACCTGGGGTGGTGGGCGCTATGGGCGTTTAAGCACGGTCTCCTCCAGCCACCTCCGTGAGATCATCAGCGGATCTAACCAGGTTCTCGGAATGGGACCCACTGCGGGAACCAAAATAGAACCCATGGCTAACCAGGCACAACCACCAATTAGCATGAAACGTTCGGAAAGAGGGTTAGTGGACTTGGATGACACTAGGCTATTCGTAATGACCTTAAGCTCATTACGATAGGAGGGTGAATACGTGCAACACGATTAAAACAAATTCTATTACTCTACGGTAACTAAGTCATCGCTTGCCTGCTGAAGAATAGACTTCATGCGAGAATAGAGCTGGCGATCTTCCTTCAGCCATCGCTTTCCCTCTGGGAAAACTACTTTCCGCAGTTCTTGAACGCAAGGAATCAATGGTGTGCAGTAAGCCGTGACATTCTCCTCCACTTCCTTGGTAAACTTGTCTTCTTCGTCCACAGAGCCTTTCTTAATCTTAGCGAGGTTGTCAGTACTCTCAAAATTCCATGCTTCGAACTTTAACACGCGACGGCGCCCGCCTGGGCTAGTGCAATGAATACAAGTCCAAAACAATACCCAAAAGAACGACTCTAGATTATGCATAAAGTTATGATCCTCGCTATACAAGGCACCGATTGCTATAAATACTTTAGTACCGGTTTTACTTAGAGCGCCGGAAGCGTTCTCACGATTAAGCTTAATAGAGAGGTCGAGATCAATTAAAAACCCGTCGTCCTCAGCTATGTTTAGCATAACATTCCCGATAGATATATCTCGGTGAAGGATATTTGCATTAAGAAGCGACTCGTGACCTAAGAAGATTAGCTAAGGACTTAGAAAGTTTTGTGCGACACTTACCTTTAATGCCTCCAAGCAATCCCGTCAGTATGCCACGAGGAGAACTCGCTTCATATATACTCTTCCCAACATCTTGCACGATAAGTCGACGGTGAACGCGATTTCTTCGTTGCCAATCTTGCTTGACTAGGGAGTCTGAGCATGGGCGTTTAGGGGGCGGCATTGGTCCCCGAATACCGCTCGAAGATCTCTTCTGCGTTGTTTGGCTGCTACTCCTGCTTCTACCCCTTCTTGCACTAGATGCGTCTGATGCTGTTGAATTTGTAATGGTTTCGGAATGCACCGTCCGTCGTTGAAGAAGTGGATCCCGACCGACTGTACTGATAAGTCCCTTCCGCACGTTTGCCGAGACATTATCCACCTCGCCATTGATATGCACTGTTTCGTGGTAGTAATATCGTGCTACGTTCGTAACACCAGCTTCGGTCGCATCTTTAAGCAGAAGTCCCTCCTCAGGTCTTTCTTCATACTCCCAAGAATCCTTAATTGCAAGCCGACTGCCTAATTCGCCATTGAGAGAACCACTCCAACACGTTGTTGCTCGGCTAGTTACTGAGCGCTGTCGCCTTATGCACGCCTCTAGCCAGATCTGCTCTATCTGGTCGTTCCGTCGAATGTATATACACCTCCTGCTGCCCTCTACTATAGTTGTATCGAAACCTAGCTCCTCCTCTGACATCCACAAAAATCCTAAGACTATAGAAATAAACCTCTCGGCTTCTTTGTTAATATCAAATGGCGTAGATCCAACTACCCCAAGCCTGTCAAATTCCCATAACCGCATAACCGATCCGCATAGAGTAAACCCTAGAACGAACCGCCGCGTATCTTGTGCGCTAAATATCTCCCGAGCATATCTTACGAGATCGAGCCAGGTGCTACTATGATTATCCTCTCGCGGATTGCTTTTCAGCTCACCTGGGACTAGAATGTGGGACCAGTCAAAGCTCTCTTCTGCCTCATTGTTTGGGTTATGTGCCAGCCCAACGTCCAGCTTTCGCTTGCTGACCGACCCTGGGATGGGCTTGTTCGGAGTAGTGATGCAGCGACGACGCTTTAAAGGACAGAAGTCGTAATCATCCGCAGACTGTTGAAATTGATGGATATAACGGCGCAGGAATTGTAGCACCGCCGTCTCCTCGCATTTCTCTGGCCACCCTACCCAACCGGCACCTTCTTGAAAGAGCGGCGGCTCTGCCTCTTTGCAGCTTTGCAATACTGTCGACGTCATCTCACGAAGCCTCGGAATCTGTCCAAAGAACGTGTCAAAAACTCCCGGGTGGTCGATCTTGAGATTATCCTCTACTTCATCCTTGAGTATCGGATCTACGTTTCTCCTGAGGTCGGATGTATCTACGAAGCTACCCGTATTAAACGTCCAAGGTGTCTGCTGAAACGAGGCGGTACGTGGAGGGCCTGACGGGAGAGGTGTTGATGGTGCGACATCGGTCGGGAAGGTAGGTTCTGTAAGTAGTTTATAGACTTCCTCCCAGATAACGACATCGGATTCCTCATTGAGGACTGCACGGAAGAGAGGTATCACACGTCCTGCATCGAAATCCCCAGAGTTGATGGCTAAGTTGAGTCTGGAGAGATCGCTAAAGAGGTTCTTGCCGTCACTGCTCGACGGTAGGAGACGAGAGGCAGGAAGGATTAGCAGCGCCGATACGAGATCAAGAGCGTGATCCCGAAAGACTGTGTCTGTTAGAAATGCATCATAATGGGTCCGACTCCCTGACCTTCATTATCTATTCGACCCAGCTGTGTGGGACTACAAGTATCAAGCTCTTGGGAGAACAACTGAGCAGACTCGCGGAACGCATCCAGCCCGTGTGCGATGGGCTTTGCTCTGAGTATTGCTGACCGTGGTGCATCCGTCATGGCGATGACGCGTGGATGACGCGCTTAGAGGCGCAACGCAAATGACGGCCGTGGAGCGAGAGGCAATGATCCGTGAAGACCAGAAGTATACCAGCTGAGGAACGATTCGAGCGTGGGGCGGGGACGCTTCAGGGACTAAAGGTCAAGAGTTGGTGCTGTGTCGGGATTTCGGCGAGTCGGCAAAATAATCGACTAGTGGCCCGAGCGGCGGACACCCAACAAGGCGAGGATACCCCACAAGACGTGGCTTGGCGTAAATCTGCACTCAACCTCCGCCCACTGAGAGAGCAACCAGTCGACGCATCCTCGTGGCATGCATAGTAGCGAACTATCGTAACAACTCTAGGGCCGGAGCGGGTCGGCCGTCCTCCCTACTAGCGGTGGCGAGTTTAAAGTATTTTATAGCCTTGTTGTCTGCTGTAAATACTACTAATTATGCTGCCTATGAAACCGTTCGATGCAAAAGAAGTCGTCCCGTAACTAACCGTTGAAGCAAGTGATTGTGTTCGTTATTCTTGTGTGCTACAGGAGAGGTGCTTCACTCTTACATATACACCTACGACTCTTGTAACGTATTGCTGTTTCAGCCACTGTGATATTCAACATTAACTAAGCCTGTAGTGAAACTGCTAAGATTCTCCTCGGGCAGCAATCTTGGCAATGAGCTTTATCCAGTATAGTCAAATGTCATGCTCAGACAAGCCTGACTCTGCAGACAGGCAGAGCCTATATGTAGACCATACGTCATAACTTGACATTGAATTTAACGTTACTGTATTTATTGGTTACTCCGCTAGGTTTTCAAGTGCGAAGTCGTTCACATAACTTGCACGTTGAGTCTCTGTCTCACTACGTAGTCACTCTGAATCCACCCAACTCCAACCCTCAGTACTTCTTATTCCTTGGACCATGCTCATATTCATAAGAATTCCTCCCAACAACGACGCACCGCTCAGTACGAAGGTCTCCGCTCGCCTCAATATCATACCAAATCCGACCTCTTTCCGCTTTAGTCGAGTCCAAGACGGTGTAGCTTGTATCCCTTTGTTCCAGGGTATAGTTCCAGAAAACTCCTATATCTGTGACTAACGCATATCTTCTCTTCCTCTAGAAGATACTGAACACATGCTTGCGCTCTTTATTAAATTGAAGTTTAATATTCCAATCCACGTCCGTAAAAGAAATATCTATAAACTAAATACCTCCGCTATGTGCTATCCATAACCAAGATAGTACGATCCCAGGCTCGTACCCAATCTACTACGTCTTCTTCCCGTTAAACCTCAACTATAGGAGATTCCTATTGTGAGATTTGAGGGGGTTGATATGGAGGTTGCTGAAAAGGCTTTTTCGTAACGGCCAGATGGGCAACTTAATCGATGAGGTTTAAGCATGTATGTGATAAATGTATGTGATAAATTGTGTGATAAATGGATGATTGAATTGATTGATTGCCGTGATTGATTGCGTCTCGCTCCCTTGTAACCTCTGTATGCCAGCTCCTCTATATACTCGTCTCTGCCCAGTTTTCTGAGGCCTCCCCGCATGGATAGTGGAGATCCGATATCTCTGTTGTTGTTGTTCGGCCCCATGCCGTTCCCAACATGACGCGATGAGCCATGGTACTCGTGATAGCCACTTGGCGCGATCCATCGTCGGATCGCTCTATCGTCAGATTGCTCCATCACCAGATTGCGCGTAATACCTCTGACAACTAGTGTGTACCCCTGTACTAGCTATAGTTTTTCCTTTTTAAGTTATTTATTATTTCCCCCTAAGCGAAGGCTTAAGAGCGAGCTAACAATTAGATAATAGAGGTCTATGTTATATCATGCATATGCCTTCACAAGACTATGACGTCCCTCAGTCTATTGTCCTTTATCAGTTGCCTTCTTGTAGGAGCCTGCATAATTGCCTTGTTTCAAAACCCCGCACCTCGCTAGGATGCTTTAGGCCCCTGTATCCGCTAGGAACAAAAACGTATATTGGTTTGCCATTTCTGTGCTCAAATCTAGCCATAGAGACAGGGAGGGGTTGTCGATGCGTCTAGACCAATAGTTCGGAAATACCGTAGGATATTCTGTTCGAGCGGAGAAATAAGGGTAAGCGTTAACGTAGGAGAATATCTTAGGCAAGGAAATGTCAAATCATAAACAGAGTACAAAATATATACGTTAAACATTTTCCTTAGTAGCAGATCCAATCTAACAGAGGAATACAGAAAATCAGTTAGAAGGATCAAGGAGGAAGTTATACAACGCAATAGCCAGCTTAGGCGGATTTTGTCGTGGACTACTTCCATTTTCATCACCATCGTCGGTTTTAGTAGTTTGGGCCTCTTTAGGCTGTACACACGAATCGAGCAGAATCTACTTCTTGCCATAAAATAGGAGCAACATAAGGAAGGTCTTGGCTAGTTTTCATGTTTTACACAAGACACTAAATCTGCGATTCCTGCGCGATGTCCGAATCGGCTAGATGTAGTTAAGATAAGCAAGTAGCCTTAACGTGTCTTACCAGTAAGCGGCTCGCATCGGCGTCTGCCTTTCGCCACGTCCGGTCTGCATCAGCGCTCGAAGCGCAGTGTAGAGTACTGTCATCATGCAGGTACATCAGCAACAATGGCTAGAAGTCACCGCCCAGAAATGCATGACTTCGCATACACGCATATCTACATTAGCTACTAGGATATCGATAAGTTAAGTATATCCCACAAAGGTTCTCGGTAATTTAAGGGATATTTCAACCTTGTTAGGAAGTAGGCACGAAAATCATCAATCTCAGAATCATTCCCTCCGTCAAGGTTTGTTTTTACCTGCGGGATCACACAATTAGGCGGAAGTAAGGGACAGTGAAAGTAGAATCAGAAAGCAAGCTTTCTGAGGGCCTAAGGTAGTTTATCGACCTAACAAGCGAAGTTTCAAGGCGCCGTAGCATCGTTTCGCTCTAATCCAAACATCTACAGACCAGACTGTTTATTCGTAAGAGGTGGCTCGAACTGTATAAAAGTACATGTCTGAGCTACCAAAGTATGTCCTTAACCAAGAGACCTGTAGCGATAATATTTTCATTGATAGATCAAATACTGTTTACATATCCTCGAGGCAGAAGTTTAAACAAGCGATACGAGCAAGTATAGTTAGCAAATGCATCGCTAATCATAGAGGAAACCCACATTTTACTAATTTAGCATTTCGAGAGTCGCCCAATCTCTTCTATATCTCCCGCAATTCATAATAGTAATTTTCATTTCCCAGTTTAAATATCTAGAGTCACCCAGCATAATAGCGCAGCACGCGATAACAGAGGTAGATTGTAGTAAAGGGCGATATTTATTTATTTTTCTAGTAGCCAGGATGTGCTAAGCTAAAGTATATCTGCACGAGTTATTTCCTAGCAAAAGAAGTAAATAAAGTAATCCATCCTATTCTTAGACTACAACCCAATTTAAACAATTGACATGGGTACTACTGCCTGCGACAATCTAGACATCGTCACCAATCCCGCTGATCAAACACAAAGCGTCTTACTACTTGATCGCTGCATGGCAATTATATTCTGTGTATCGTTACTGAGTTTCTTCAGGACATGGACGTCTTTCCGTCCATATTTTACAATCGCAAAGTACATGGCGACGAAGTGCCGGGTAACCACTCCAACTTTTGCCGCAACACGAGAATTTTTCTGGGGGGATCATTCCACGAGCCACCTTTAGGTGACGCAGTATATTTTGTCCAACCCATTTTCCTCCATACTTACTACCACAGCCAAATGGGTACTGCAGCCTGAACCATGATTTGTGAGAATGATTGACTAACAAAGCGAGCTTTGCAGGTCCAGGAAAATCAGTGTCGCAATTTGGGCAGTCAATGCCGATGTCAGCATCAAAGAACCTCTCTGCCACATCATCGTGTTGTTGATATGCGGCTGTATCGGTGGTGGCAGTAATGTTGTTGTCGTAGCTTCCGCGTGCACGTTCTGTGCCTGTTTTATTGCAGGCCGTAGTCCGAAGGGCAGCATTGACCCTCATGAGCTCCATATTGTGCTCTTTGGAAGGTCGGAGGTTGTTCGACAGGGCTGCGATTCTATCCTAGAGGGCCTTCTTAACCCTTGTAAGATAGACATTCTCTGCTGGGATGTTGCTGGGTAGCGGCATCCATAAGACAGGTGCTTCTCGTTCGCGGTCGGGTGGCTCGTGGTTGAGTTTCCAGGTGATCAGTCAGCGAATTTTGCAAGCAAACATCGATTCATAGTGCGCATCAACGGGCCCTCTGCACAGACCTTCTACGCATATCGGTACTCACCCGATGACCGAGCTGAGGGGCTGCAGCTGGTGAACAAAGTTAGATTGGTGCAGAGTAGTCAAGGGAGTCACATTGTAGTGATTGGCCGGAGAGTTGCATATGGCGGTTGTTCTAATGGCACAGATGCTTCAGATCCTTGACTGCAGACTATGCCGTTACGGCCCATCAGGATCCACAGCGTGCGCAGGCATCCACAGGAGTGAAACAATCGGGATCACTTTCAGGTTAGTGATCGGGAGAACTCAAGCCTCCAAGTGTAATCTAGATAGCACTGACGGTCTAGGGCAAACGGATCCGAATGAGCTCATGCAAGTAAGCAGCCTTCGGTACATGCTAGCGCGGCAGACCAACTCCCCTTCTAGTTTCAGATCCATGCTTTTCGTTGTCATATTGGTTAGTGTTCAGTTACTTCCCACATCTCCCGGCTTTGTGGATTCCAATCTCGCCTCGCCTTTATTATTGGCTACAAGCATTAGAACAGACAGCGGCGAGGGGACGGTACCATTTACGCGCCCAATTCTGCATGACCTATCCCGGGCACGATGCAAGCGCTACTGATGCCAAGGACAACCTGGACATGAGTTTCCAAATTTTGCTTGGTTATCCACCACGCCAGAGCTACCCGGCAACGGTTCGCCTCATTGCGCATGGCCCAGGCTAGCGACGCCTAGCTCTGATTGCTACGTTAGCTAATGACCTACCCTTGGGTAGTATAATAGTTTTCGAAATACCATTCTGTGGAGCCCTTCGACCAAGGTGATGCCACTGAGAAAGGGTATGGGTACAATATGATCTCCAGCTAACTACTGCCGTACGTAGCGAGTGGAGGCTTCGAGGGGGTTCAGATTAGTGGCGTGGCTCGCTCCGTCGCGCGCAGCTTTGGTTCATCGGCTCGATTGTTAGTTGCGTCGGGGTAGCCGAGGACCGTCAGGTGGTCTGGAGCGCGTTCGCCATGTCTCTACACCAGAGGAGAAGATCGTTCGACCTCACAAAGAGTGCACCGCTGCATCAAAGATAGGCAGGCGTTTGCAGCAGCGGTCCCGTTGAATTACTGGAACAGGCGAAGTAAAGCAGCATTTGAAAAAGGTCGAGGCGGACGAGGACGCCTGAACGCAGGCGTTTTTTCCACTCCCGCCGCAACTCAGCCTGTGTCCAATGGCTTCAAAGTTTGGGGTCTAGACAGGCCCCGGATACGGCAGGTACCCAGCAAGGTATTAAGGACTTGATCACCAACACCAACACTGCATCACTATGGAGTATACTGTTCACTCAACACGGAGGGAACCCCTCTCCAGTGCACCGTTGCGGTGACGTCATCTGGCCGCCCGCGGCGCCGTCCGACGACCCGCGGCATCTCTGTCTACCTACTCACGCGCCGACCGTAAGAAAAGTATGCCTAGCTAACAATCCCTGACAGGATTCCACAGTAGCGGTCCTCCTGGCGTTCTTATCGCGCTATCTTACCTCCCTCGCCCTCGCCCTCACCATACCCTCCGATGTTCTACAGTGGGTCATCCGCGAACAAACTGTCTCGCCGCCTTTGCCACCACACATCGCTAGTTTCCCGTTTCCGTTGTCCGTTTCCCAAGCCTGGTGGATATACCAATGCCGCTGTAGGATCAGTCGCCGCATCGGCTCGACCCCCTCGAGTCGTACTCGTCCTCGCGGCATCGGTCGAGCTACCCAAGCATGCCTGCCCAGCGCTAGAAGGCTCCACACATACAACAGTGGCATGGGCAAAATGGGCGAGACGGACAAGATGGTTGGCACGACCTATGGCTTAGCAACATTTCTACGACTAAAATATATAATAGTACCGACGGGAACAACGCGGTGGAGCCGGGGCAAGGAGGTTAAATACTTGCTCTCCCATAAGTGTAGGTGTTGCACATAGTTGCACATATTGGCAGGGCTTTCTGATCTGGCGGGGCTGCCACAACGGCTTCCCAAAGCAGCGACTCCTGCTGATGACGGGCTATCTATCAAATTATTTGGGAGTACAGAAAGATACCTCTGGAGCAACGTTCTGCCATCTGCAATCGTGGCCGGCGGAGATCAAACAATCACAATGAAGTTGGGAAGCGATATGTGAGTACTTCAGGGTCAGTGGTCAGCTGTGGAACAGTATTGCAGAGAGGGCTAGTAGACTTTCCTTGCGCTAATCCGTGACTGTGAAACGCCTCAAGGTTATCCAATAATATCTATGAATTCCCATCAGTTTCTAATATCTACGGCACGAATCATTCCTGACCTCTTGCGGGAGCGCAAAGCATTGGTACTTTCCCTCGGATGCGCTCTACAAAAAAGCTTGTCCCATTTAGATTTCATCTGCATTGGCGTGAGCAGACGTGACCTCGCCCAGAAGGAAATACCTATCCGCCCGGCTGTGAACATTTCGAAGCGGACGGGCCAATATTGCAATTAACCTCGCTTTCCCTATCCGTATCGTTTGTTAACGATTTGTTGTCGCGGCTTCGGACACCGCGGGGCTATCAAACGCGGAAATCTGTCATCAAAGCAAATATCCACATTGTCACTAATTCAAGATGAGACACCCAGTTGACATAGCCCACGAAAATGACCGCCATTCCAGTTCTCCAACACCTGTAAACACCCTTACTAGAGCGCCATTCGTAGGAGGACACGAGTTGGAAATCTCCTATGTTAGAATTGGAGAGAGCGAGTCAGATCAGGTCTCGCACAATAAGACTTTCTTGACGTTTCAAGATACCATGAACAATAATAGTACGTTAACATACGATACCTTGTGTCCACACCGCTTATACCAGCCTAAAGTTGTACTAGAACCCCCCCCCCCCCCCCAATAACAACAAAGCCGCCGGCCAATAGCGGCGGAGCGCTCAAAATCCACCCGAAACTATCTATTGCTAAAGCAGCACACGACAAGAGAGAGATCTCAGCTTGCTAGTACTGCGAGCTGCAAAGAGATAAATGCGGTCCCAGCGATATATGCGAGCAATGCGTAAAGGGTACTCAGCGTCCCAATGCTGACTACAGTTTAGGCCGTATCCGCATCAAGCTTGTGCAGATATCATCCTACTTCCTTCCCCGCCTTATCATGCAGATGTATGAAGATTCGCACCTCATGCATTTTGTCTCCCAATACATCTATTAGTTAGTGGGGCAATATAGAGTTTACAGTCCATATGACTTGCGGTGGACATACAATACCTCACATTCTAATAAAAGTATATAAGTTTGTACCTAAAGGAAACGGGCTTTTGGTGCGGGTTTGGTATATAACTAATCCCTACGCAAATGAGCGAGTTGCTATTAGAAAGTAAAGTCCAACCCCGGGTATAGTGCGTATCAGCTATAATAAAGAAAAGACGTATAACGGGTATATTGATGAGATTATAGATAACTATCTTGACTCATTTAGTAAGCTGCACTAGATAGAGGACGACAACAAATTTCAACAAAAGCTGTTTAAGCCTATAACAAGAGTTAAACCTGAGAACGAGGATAAGGTATAGGGCACCCCAAACCTATTTTTCATTATACTAACATTCCTATAGAGTAAACTCCTCCGCGAAGTCTTCTACCTTTTTGTCGTAATATTTGTTATGTCGCACATGCTTACCATCGCCGAAGAAAATAAACACTCGACGCTTCAGCGCATGCGCTCGTACGCCGGCCTTAACGCCTACGCAGACAACTTCACATCACCGCGCGTGACGAACCGGCAACTCAAATACTTCTTCTCAAGACGCCAATGCTCAATCACCAACATAGTTTTAAGCAAGCTGCAGCAAATGCTCAAGTCATCAAGGGGCCACGGCGGGTGGCTTGCAGCTTTCATCGCCGTGCTAGGCATGTGTATGGGCTCCCTGCCACTTTCATCTTGTCTATGGTCGCAAAGGCTAGGAGCAACCAAGACATGCCGTTCTGTCGATACTTCCGCCATTTTAACCTCGCTCCTGGCAGCAGTGGCGTTGGAAAGTGCCTGTGATGTTGGGTTATTCATGCATCGACGATACCAGTGTCATTGCGAGTGCGCTCCGCATGGATGCATACGTGCGTGGCCTCAAAACATTCGCCCTTTCTGTCACACGCTGCTATGCGAGCCCTGTTGAGCCGTTGGCAGACGCGGACTTGTCGTTGGATGGAGTCGCGCCACTGTGCCTATCGCATTGACGAGGCAGCACCTGGCTGACTTCAACATACAGCAGCCAAAAAGACCGCGCGCAGGTGTTGATGACGGCTTTGAAGGTTGGTTGCTTTGCAAGCACATTCCTGGTGGTGGCGTGTCCATTATGCGCACGACGTCCGCCAGAGTCACAGCACTAGCTAGGTCGCGTAGACTCTTGAACAGGGCATCGTAAACGAGACGAAGTGACGTTCTAGAGCCGACTACTGCTTCCATGGCGGCTCTCGGCTGGACTGGGGTTGGGAGTGGGAATCGGAGATGTGAACGTCGGGTCAAACAGCTTGGTTGCTGAGTACGTCGCGGTGGCCGAGGACCATCGGATGGCTACCAGAAGCGCGGCATGGTTCTACACAGGAGGACGAGATCAGTTCAGGTTCAGTATTGGAGCACCACTAGACTTCTCGAGACGTGCACGTCTACGGTGCCGTCGTTACTGAGTTTCTGTTCGTGGGCAGGTAATGCGGTGCTTGAGGAAGGCAATTGTAGAGGACGAACAAGGATGCCTGATGCCTTGCGGTGCGGACTCTGTGCGAAGATGGTTAGTGCTCTAGGCGTTTCCAACATTCACCCACACCAACACCTCACCATACATTCACCCTGCCCATGAGCAATAAACACTTGCATGACAGAAGGGATTAGTTGAATGGGGGCAAGGAAATTCAGTGTACCCTGTTGCAGCGACGGCCCGCGACCAGCACCAGGTCGTGCCCCATTGCATTGCGCCGGCGAGTTGGCCGGCTGGTAGAGCGATAGTCATGTGCTAGCAGCATTGGCGAACGCATCGCGAACCAGCACCGAAACAGTGCGACAGCAGCAAAATAGCGGCGTCAAAGTTGCTCCGTGTGTGCCTTGCATTCGCAAGTGCGATAGGATCCAGTCACAGATAGCAAAACTAAGTTGTCGACCATCGTTGCGTCACCTATTTCGAATAGGTCCGTAGGAGAGCCACATTCACCAATGGCGTGCCACGAAAGGACTATCTAGTCGGACGTGTCCACCAATCACAGTGACGGCTATAGTTATCTCTAAGTAATAGCGCCCACAATCTGCATAACAGCATGACACTCTACCGGGGGGTTAGCAAAACCCCACATGCAGACGCGGAGACAACAGTGCGAGGTACTATCTAGGTAGTAGAATACTCTGAAAAAGGCGGAACTAGATTCATTGGTGTGCTGGCATCCAAAGTGTCAGTACTATCTAACCGCAAACATCGTAACAAAGGTAGCAATGTCCTCTAGCAACGAAGGCCACAATGCAACAACCTACTCGTAGGTTAGCTACCCCTCTAGGCATTATGAGAAGCGATTCAGGCGTAGCAGTCGGAGACATCGCACAATAGGTCACCAGGCCAGGCGATGTAAGGCAGAGAGAGAAAGACGGGTGTAGACACATTGCCCGGCCAATGAACTCCTTCATACTGTATCGCTTGACGTATACTAAACGGGCGAAGGGGCGGTGTGTGCAAAACAAACAAAACATTATATCCACTATTGTTGCAGAAAGCCGGCGCATAGAGCAGCCGGAGATAAGCACGCTGTTAAAAGCATATGCGAAGACCGAGAAAGACCACAGAAATGCTCAACCGACATATAAATTCTCTCCCGCCAGAAGAAAGAAGGCATCTCGCAATCAAGGCGCAGAAGCGAAGTCTCTTAGTAATTACAACACCCAACGGAGTCGCGCTCCCGTTAGTAGGTGCCGAAAAATGAGACAGATAGACGCATACCGTGCAGAGATGGGTCTGTGGCCCGCGATTTCTTGCAACACTGGTATTAGCATCCAGGATTGTGCAGTGCTGTGTACGCCGCGACTGCCAGCCCTGCTAGACACCCGAACCCGCCGTTGCGCAGTTCATCCGCAGATGAAGTCGATCGACCTCGTCGCCAGCGCGGAAATTTCGGCGCATACGTCAACAGGTTTCTGCACGGGCGATGGGGGGTACCTTACCCCATGGTGGCCCGGTGACGGTCGCGCCATCAATGGTGGACAGACGGATGCAGATGGCGGCGTTCAGTCGCATGTACATGATCGGCCGCGACATGTGCACGCCGCTGTGAGGCGCCACGGGCAATACTAAGAGACACTTCACAGCGGCATGTATACGTCTACCCACGCAGGAGCAAGAGCACTATATTGGCAACGATGCCGCCCGCCATCTTACACCCGCTTGCACAATCGGCTTCCGGTTTTCAGATAACGCAAGCGACTGATCTTACAAGGGTTCCCGCCGCGCCAAGCACAAATCTTTTCCAAACGGGGTTGGACTACACATGACTGTCACTCACGATGCTGAAAGTCAGCCTTGCCAAGAACTCATACAACGTGGCAATGTGGGGCTTCGGGTCGCTGAGCAGTAACTAGTGTGCATGGATGATGGGACTGTCGTGGCCGAAAACCGGGTCCTCCAATAATTGGCAGAGTGTCAGTAGAAGACGACACATTTGTTCTCCTCGTCTTCAGTCAGCAACCCCCAACCCCTCAACGCGTCGTGGATGTCTACCAGCCCGATTCGCTAGGCGAGGCGCGAGGGCAGGTGGTATATGTGGTGTGCGTAGCAAAATGAACGGCCTCGCTTCCACATGGCAGCAATGGCGGCCCCTATATTGTTGACTTCCAATCGTATTCATGCATGATGCTTGTCGAGTTTGAGATTGCCCTTACGCCGGTTGGTTAAGCATCAAATTACACAGGAACCACGGTTTTCCGCCATTAGCGACCGAGGTACCTCGTCGTGCAGAGCTTCAAAGCCCGGCAAAAGTTTCTGAGGATTCGGCGCTTGGTAGCTAGCTTGAGATCGCCGCGACTTGGTCGAGTGGGGCAGAGCAGAGCCGCAT
Source organism: Ophiosphaerella herpotricha (assembly GCA_028458525.1). Taxonomy (NCBI): domain Eukaryota; kingdom Fungi; phylum Ascomycota; class Dothideomycetes; order Pleosporales; family Phaeosphaeriaceae; genus Ophiosphaerella; species Ophiosphaerella herpotricha. The sequence continues at coordinate 20,818 of JALNQK010000178.1, forward strand.
AGCTACAACACTTATATTACATTCGCGGCTTTTACTCTCTCAACGGCCATTCAACCTTCTATATCGCAGTGGTCCGTTCGCAATGCCTTCTCTTGATCGTCTACCGTTCGATGTGTTATTTTACATTGCTTCAAGTCTTCACTTTGACGATGCGGTACACTTCAGTCAAACATGTCACCAACTAAAAGCCTTGTTAGACGAAAGGGCACTTTTTCGATGTATTGTCGAGGTACAAGTTATAAGTAATTAGGTTTCTATCTTATCGACTAATGCAGCTTATAGGCTTTTCCATATACCGAGGAAGCTCGCCTTGCAAGAGCTGGGTGGGTTACTTACAAGCAAATACACCAAGCGATATACGATCGGAGAAATGCTCTATCCAACGCACATCCCTTTTCAGCCCGTACTATAGGCCTGGGCCATACCTTTCTCTATCGCCTGGGCACAATATGCATATTAACAGGCAATATTGTCTGTATTTTGGATGTACATTCTACTTCCGACTTAGTAGAGATTGACCTTACCGCTATTATTAAACCCATATTGGAGCCAGCCTTTCCCGAATATAGCCATTTTAAACTTTCTTTAATGTACTATAGCGACGGCATCCTAACAGTTTATACTGTAGTAAAGAGTTATCCAAATTCCGGCCATCTCTTTGTTATCTCTACTACACAGGATGTAAGACGCCACAATAGAGTAGTCAGAGTACTCCCTATTGCAGCAAGATCGAAGCTATTCGTACGCCACAACTCTCAATATCTTTGCTATGGAACTTATACAGGTATTGGCAATAATGGATATCACACGTAGGAGGTGTCTAGTATATCACTTGACGAGTAATCCCCATTACCTACATTAGAACGACCACTACCTTTTGAAGGCTTCTATGGCACCGATATTGGATCTACTGTTGCGTTTGAAATCTACAATGACCACTTCTATGCTGTCTCAAACCAGGGAAGGTACGAAGCAGAGGAGGTTACCTGGACATCATTCTATCATTGCATCAGATTCCCCCTAAATAATCCTGTCGCCACAGAAATGGAGAACGAACTTGTCTACCGCCGCCAACATGCGCAAGGGCCTATTCATGATTCATGGACTGATCTTTCGCTCCAGCTCAGCGAACGTACAAATGAAGTCATAATGGTTGAGTCACGGCGCGAATGGGTCCAAGCCTCATCTCGACAGTCACGAACCTTTTACACCTCAAAATTCAAAGTCAATGCAAAGCGCTCGTCTAGAGCGTCTTCGCCATCGAATGACACTTCAGAATCGCTTTTCCCGGTTGAAAATAACCTTTTTGTTGATCTAACTAGTTCGAGCCGCCATCTTGAATTTTCTTTGGATATTGCATCAACTCGATCATTTACACTCGCAAAGACAAAGTTTCGCGCCTACAACTATTCCTGCACATCGTTTCTCGATCTCGTCGAGGATAATCGACGCTATAACGACCCGTCTATGCCACAATGCCTAAGAATAAGAGTCGGATCGCGCCGCGAAGCATCTCTCAATGTGTCGCCCTCAAACTCACAAGGCACGGGCCGAGCTGACGAAACTAAGCCCAAATTCGACGACCACATCCAGTACTGGAATTCACCGGTTCGTATGTGGCCTTCACCAGCGTCTTGTTGTCCATGCTCGAAACGCTTACACAATATCCTTAACCCACCCCTAGCATTAGGGCTGGGCCACTCTAGAACTGTAACCGCAGTATTAGATGGCGCACTCTAGTGTACATGGTCAAGCCAAGGCGGCCCAACGGTGCCAGTGACAACGCCCTGGGCACTATAGTCGTGGTAGACTTTACTCGACCCTGGGAAGCAATAGCCAATACATCCGGGCCTTTTGCTCCACAATCTAGGCTCCAACAATAGTGTTGCAGATGGCAAGAATAAATTGAGCTGGGAGTGGACTCCTGTGCAAAAAAGGCATTGCAAAAGTGGGACGTGTCAGTGACACGTTGGGGGCACTGGGACTCAAAGCATTCTTTTCGCTACGCCCGGCTCGACACGCAACGGGGGTAGTTGCTAGGTAGAGTTTTCTGTAAATCGCGGCTAGACTTGGAAAGCTGCGGATTCGTTCTTTGGCAATTATCCCCGGCGTAGTGGAGACGAGTCTCCTAAGCTTCGGACCTTTAACTTCATAGTTTCCCAGGGCATGCCGGCCGGCGATGCTTTATTTGCGTGAGTGTGGTTTAATCGGGAGCATGAGTCGTTCATCAACTGCGCAAAGGTCCGCACTCAGAGGCGCGAAGACGAAGTCAGTCCTTCCCAGCTCAAGGCAACCGTGCAATCTACAAGACTACCGAAGACTACCGCAGCACATCCACGCCGAGCCAGAGCATCAGCGGCGAGAAAATTGCACAGCGCTACACGCCCCGCGTATCCACAGTAGGTGGCTGGATGTGAGTGAGAGTCAGCCCCGATCATGGAAACGAGCTACTACACCAGTGACGCCGAACGCATGCCTAATGCTAAGCTCCGGAACCCAAAGAGCGATACATTCGGGCTGGGGTGGGATGTAACACGCAGTGCCGCCGGGGGTAATGGACTTCATCGTATTCAATCTCTGCATTGCAAGTAGTGACACCACCAGGTCCATGGGTGGTTTTGATTCGGATCAGATTGATATGTATAGTCGCCCTATTGCCACCGGAACGATATTCCTTATGCCAGCCCCGGTACCAATGTAACGTTTCTAGCTAGTAGTGTCACTGAGGTGTTGGCTGGTCTTGATGGAAAGCGCTATTAGCTAAATAATCAAACGGCTGTCTTGCTGCCCTCATAACATCGCACTCAGTACGCGATATGTCCTTCCTCACCACTCAACATGTTGAGTGGCGTGGAAATCGGCGGTGACAATAGGTGTGTAGCTTCAAGGACGACCGGCGGAGTGAATATCTGCATCTGCGACCGCGGATTGCGCTGCCCCTCGTTGCAATGTGTACAGGATCGCGCCCGGAGCGTAGGCGATGGTGAGAGGTCGCTGGTGAACGTACCATCGTCTGATCATGGTCGACATTGCCGTTGTATCGTCGAATGGTCTCCCTCGCCTACCCCTCACGCCGTGCCTGCACGCCTGTGTTTGACGCAAAATATTGTAATACTAGTTAGTTACATGCGTAGCGAAATAAATACACGCATTGTGCAAGCTTTTGCCCGCTTGGTACAGCCGTTGGCGGGAGCCTGTGCGTAGGGCTTGGGTGCTTTTGCAGGGCTCGCAGATACCGGAGGCGTAAGTGATTGGCTGCTGCTGTACATAGTGACGCTCTCGCTCGATCCTTTGGTTGTAAACCAAAGCTTTACTTACTAAAAGGAGTTGAGGTGTGCGGTAGATCGCAAGTCAGACAGTGTTCTGATGGGAGTGTTTGGCAGGGTTCGAGGAGCTTCGAGAGACAGTGTCGCCCATGCCTACGGTGATGACTGATGTAGTGCAAAGGCCATTGTCGGTGCTGTGGATTCCATTTAGTGCTCATATTGATGATACAGAATAGTATCGGAACAATGGGGGACGATAAGTACGATCAAGCAAAGCACCTAATATATACATGCACAAGACCACTGTGCCGAAATCAGGAATGGGGTTTCATTGCTTATTAGTACCTGGGGTGGCGGACAAGAGAGCTCCTGGGTCAAGGGATGGGAAGGGAGGCGGCGTGACGTTGGGCCGCATCCCCGGATTCTACACCAGCGCTACGCTGCAGCAATGAGACCCCGTTGTATCGATAGTGGCTTGGTTTGCAATGCAATTTGTACGTCTGTCCCGTAAATTTTGCACAACACAATGTAAGGAGAGCTGAGATGGCGTCTGTCGGGCAAAGTTCTCAAACATTGACGATATGCCACCCACCCGATGCTTTGCAGCAGCAGTTGATGAAATTCAGATGTCGCCAGGTTTCGAAAGACCTACAATGCATCCGGCAGATGCAGTTAATGAAAAGTCACGCAAGCTTCTTTATGCGGCATGGAAACTTAGCATGAAGTATCGGATTGGTAAGTAGCGGTCGTACGGTCGGGATAATCGAGGCGAGTTGCTATGGGTCGGTCGCAGTGAGCAGGAGTTGAGCAGTCACAACAACAAAGGAAAAAATCTAGCACGAACAAACCTAGGCCACGCGCCCACTGCTGGCCTGCACCGGACGTTGCGTCTCGGAATATCTCAGTACTCGCACAATTTAGCGCTCAGCCACCAATTACGGGCTAAGCGCTACAAATCCAAAGAGCGAATCGACAATAGCTAAAGAGAGATATCGATATACGTTACTCGACCAAGGTGGGCGAATGCCGTTGGAATTTGGATATAATTGGTATGTATGCTATCTAAGCTAGACATCTCTAGTCTTCACAAATGAACACCGCTTTGTAAACGATGTATGAGCAACGGGGTCATGCTGAGAGAACCCTCTAGGTCCCGATGCATCAAGGACGTCGGTTTTGGCGCAATGCTAGGGCCTTGGCATATGTACGATCGACGTCAGCCGCTTACTGTATAGATGCCGGTACGCACGCAAGTGAGCAAGCAACCTTCGATACACGCTAGCGCGACAGATTCATTCCCACGCATGCGACACTCGCAGAAGTGCTAACTTACCACTAGATCGCTTGGCCGTTTCCGTTGGTATACGCCGTCATATCCTTGATTGCGGTTCTCTGATGGTATGGCTTCCTTGACTGGCCAATCGCTCGACAACCGCCCCCGTAGACTTGCATGAGGTTCTCGAATGACACAAGTCCCCCACATACGACTACCGCCCCTGTTCCGGCTTGCATGCGATCCTCTGGCACAAATTCCCCATCCACCCAATCACTGTATGTGCATGATCCAGAGAGATTAGGAATTGACCGATATGAGCTCAATAGGCCTTGCTTGATGATCAGGAGTTCGCAGCGCCATTGATACATGCATAGGTCAGTGCGACATGCTGTGCCTTTGCATCCCTGCACATAGATAGCCTGTCCCAATTGGCAACACGAAGCTAAGGCTGCAGAAACTAACTGGGCTCTTGCTAACGTAAAGCTAAGGCCGCTTTCACCCGCACCCGCGGTTCCAGAAAAGTTCGCATTCAGAGGATCATCAGCTGCATCTGCCGTTCAAGTAAGGTGGCCGCTCCTGGCAGGATATGAACAGGTTTATTGGATACCGCGGCCGGCATGCGGGGTCCGCCGTTGACATTCTTGTGGTCCAATATACTTGACGCCCCTGGGACAGTGCGAGGCACCAAATTTCTTGGAGGGCTATTTCCATGCTGAAAGCCATGTCGATGAATTGCATAAGTAATGTGTTTGTTGAGGTAATGAAGTGAATAGCGAAGTCGACATATAGAGACAATTATATTAAAAAATCATCGAAGCCAAACATAGGAGGTAGGTGAGATCATCAATTTGCTGAAAACCCGCCTGGATGGTCAATGGTAGGCGACCAACTTCTACCCGCAAACGGTGATGTTAAGCACACAATTGTGGGATTAAACTTACTCAAGCCGTCTTGACTAGCGAGTCAAACAGGGAGAGTCTACTCCGATACAATGCTATCATCAAGGCCAACCATTATTTGGCCTTGGCTTCGAGCCGGGCGCCCTGGCTTCCGAGTTTGTGGCGCGCACTAGGGTTTATGCATACCACCCATCCCCCGCGCGTCTCAATATTTGGCCCCCAACGGAAACTCGTAATGTGCCTTCGCGTCTCCGGTAGCTTGAACCTAAATTCCATCCGACGAAGAGGTGAGATCTGCGAACTTGGAAACGATAGTTGACCAGATTTATACTTTTCGCTACGAGGATGCAAACATGCGAACCGAGGTGGGAAGGCGCAGTACTAAGACGATTCAGCACTATCCATTATGGTGAGAACGCCTTTGTGGCACCCAAGTCAGACAAGCACTAACTACAACACGGCCATTTTGTAGCCAATAATTCATTGACCACCATGAGCGGTGTGTCCAGCGTCCCCGGCTATCACCCGGATTCGTTTCAGCCACATCATTTTCAATGGCTCCTCTCAATAACAAGGCAAGGCACTATTACCACCTTACCGATCATCTTTGATGGAAGAAGCTGAAGCCACTGAGAGATTTACGTGGGCGACCTAATTTTGCAATAGCGACCATTTCGACTTGTGAAAATAAAACAAGTAGCAGGTTTGTCGAGCCGTTTGGAAGCCACTTTGTTCGACCCCTGTGTCGAATTGTCAAGCCGTGAGGGGCACATGCACCCACTTAAACGCAAACATCTGTCATAAGTCTGAACAGGCCTGGTGCCACTGGTTTGCGTCGCCCCACTCCCATATTCTGGGGCCAGGTCGCGCACATATACAGCGACTTGAATGGCTAGTGTTGATTGATCTGGGTCATGTACAGGAGTGAAGGATCTTATGAAAGATCAGCGCGTAATCGTAATGTGTAATGGGGGTGGGGAGATGGCTTGCCGTTTCTTGATTTTCTGCATAAATACAGCCTGCATCTATGCCGTAATCCTAGAACCAACACAAGCTGACGCTCCACAATTGAACACAATGGGGCTCATACTCCAAGCCCTAGCTCAACTTATCTTGTATGGAGTTTTCCTCGGAGTGTATGAGCTCCGCAAGTACTTGCACTCTCGATATATCTTTTGGTAAGAACACGTATTTGAACCTCTGAAAAGATAAGTGAATAACTAGCCACGCAGTACTAGGAGGTTACCCCCACCAACCCCACTACTACCACAACGAAAACAGACCTTACCGACTCTCTTAAAGGAGCAGCTATGTTTTTCGATTCGGATGAATCCGCGGGGTATTGTGGAAATACCAGGTATAATATGGGACATGTGCATTTCGAACGGGGGCACGTACCACCTATGCAACAGAAGCAGTTCCAATTTCTTTATCCTTGATGCTGCCATCCACTTTCTTGAATCATCCAACTCTAGCCAGCCATTGATTCGTTTCATTTCACAACACTTCTATTCTGAAATCAAAAAGGAGGCAGTCTCTGTACCGGGAATGACAGTTCAGGAGCAACATGAAGTGAAGCTGGTTGGAATGATAGGTCACGTTATCACAATCCGGGAGGGAAATAAAAGAAGCTGGACTGGGGAATTTTTGGGAGTAAAACGGAACCCCAGCTATGACGTAGGGTATTTGATTACATTGAACACTGGGTGTGAAGTGCTCGTACCAGGACGATCACTCTTTGACGGTAACTGGGAGGTAGGTAGGGAGGATGCTGATGCAGCTGGAGAGGATGCTAAGGCGGCTGGGGGGGATGCTGGACGGGCTGAGTGTTGATTCCGTTATCGAGGCGATTCAACATCGCCTGGACTGTGAGGGCAGAGTGTTATGTATTCAAGAGGATTTTTCAATCGTTTGTATCTCAGGGGCAGAGCCTTGCGCAGCTGATATGGTAAAGGTGAAGTCGCCCATCGCCCTTGATGGACTTGCTAGCGTTCCACTCCAATCGAAGTGCTGGCTCACTAGCCAACCTATGTTTCATTTACATAAGACTTTGAGAGTTTGCTCTTGACTGAAAAAACTTCTAGATTAGGTAAAGCGAGTGGTGAGGCTTACCTTCCCGTCTTCAAGCTGATGACCGACGCGAGTGAGCCCGCAGGCTCTTCATGCATCTCCATCACATATCCGCTGTCAGTCCCCAGCTCACACCTTGCCGTAGCCTATACTATGAATAAGTGACCCAGTTTGCTGATTACAGACCTTGGCCTATTTAGTATCGCGCTTAAGTAAACACGGAAAGTGGCAAATCACCCATCACAAGTCGCTCGGCGGTTCACGGGGGGAAGGGGGGGGCGCGGAGATAGAAATTGTCAATTTGCCTACTATGGTACAGGGCATAGGTAGCGTGGGTAGGTCCCGGGTGGCAGGTATCAAGCGATACCTCTCTACTCGGCTGCTTCACATCAAATCCTCTGTATTTTTGTGTTGGGGTTGGTGATTTTCAGTCGCCCGCGCGTCCTTGTCGCGTCCTCTCCTTACAGTCAACAGTCAACAGCCATGACGCCTCCATCAACGCCGCGTCACCGGCGTCTTTCTCGCGATGAACGACTTCAGATTCAGACGCTCCATTCAGCCGGCCATACCCAGCAGTGGATAGCAGCCCATCTCAAGGTCACAGAGAGACAGGTTGGCTATGCTGTCCACGCTGAACGCGTCACGCCCAAGAAGCGCACTGGTCCCAAGCCATCTCTCAGTAACGCTGAAGTTGACGAGCTTATCGCCTTTGTCAGTCACTCACGAGAAGCACGCCAGATGCCCTACAAGCGTCTTGCAGAGGGTCCCTTTGCTCATTGGAATGTCAAGGAATACGTTATGCTCTACGTCGTAGAGGGTATGTACGGCGCATTGCGCGTGCAAAGTCACCTCCCTCTGAAGCGAATAAACAGATACGACTACAATAGGCACAAGACTACGTCAGATAGGAGCCGTGTCAGTGGTGGACAATCTTGTGGTCAGACGAGACGTGGGTTACAGGAGGAAGGCATAAGAAGATGTGGGTAACAAGGAAACCTAGCGAGGAGCTTGACGATACATGTGTAATTGAGAAGCTTCGTAAGAAGCGAGGATGGATGTTCTAGGGCTGCTTCTCTAGTATAACAAAGGGACTATCTCTCTTCTAGGGGAAGGAGTAGAAGAGTATTAATAAGGAGAGCTACTGCGAGAGGATAGTCCCTCTTATCTATAGCTGGCTACGTCTAAATCCTTACTTAAGGTTCACGCAAGATAGTGCACCAGGTCACTCTGCGTCATTCACTCAAGAAGAGCTCCACGAGCGTAGTATCTACCCTATCTTCTGGCTAGCCTACTCCCTAGACATGAACCCAATTGAAACAGTCTGGAACAGGATGAAGGATTACATAGAAACTTACTACCCAGACCTACCTAGAAGCAGGCAGCGTACATATGACCAACTACGTGAGATGGTCCAGGAAGCCTGGGATAGTATTACACCAGAGCTGTTGAGAGAGCTTATTGACAGTATGCTAGCACGATGCCAGGCGGTAATTAACGCTGAAGGTGGTTACACGCCTTACTGAATTTGTATGTAAAATAAGACTGAATCGGGCTTAAGCTACTCCTGCGCACCCCTGCCGCCCGGGACCCGCCTACACTACCTATGCCCTGTACCATAGTAGAGTGTCCATGATAGCCTCGTTCGCTGTGACGCCGACCTTAACCTTAAATATCTCTGATGGGGTCAAACGGCGTTGGTTCGGTTTCGGCTCCAGCGCTAGTCGTAGAAGTCGACGCACGTGCCTTAGCCGCCGCCTTCTGATTCTTGATGGCAATCCGTAAGCGCTGTGCGATGTTTGGATTATCCATTTCCGGAATCCCTTGTTCCTTCATAGCGTTTTTCACGTCTGCCACCGCTTTTTTCTGCGTTGGGAGATCTATTTTGGCCCAGGTCCAATCGTCAAGAGGCTTGTCTCCTACCAGACTCGTTGCGATTTCTCGCGTTATTGACTGTGGTTTATGAGTAGCTAGCTATGATTCACGGGATAAATATACGTGCCGCGAGCTTTTGGCGTTCTAGCCTCTGATCTTCCGATGTCTCCATTGCCGGGTCTGACCTGGGTGTGCGCAATTGTACGTTGTATGATCGGAGCTGAGGGGTAGCAGCTTGGCGTCATGCATGGACATGTCACAACCGCTAAACCAGCCCACAGCCGGACGCCGAACTAGCCGAACTAGCCGAACTAGCCGAACTAGCCGAACCAGTAAAGTTGGCTTGGCCGGTGTAACCCGCATGGCCTTACCAAAACCACTCCCGCCGAACTAGTGGTTGGTCTGTGCGTTGAGAGCTCAGGTCGAGCTCAGTCGTATACAGCACAGGGGTTCCGTGCACACATCCGACTCACTCCATTGTCTCGCTTTGTGTGCGTCCCAGGGCGGAGGCGCTTTGGGTTGGAGGTAGGATTCACTCAATCGGTGATGTTAATTGGCGGCAATTTGAGTTCCCTATTGGCTAAGTGCTTTTTGGGATCTAACAATACACTTGAATCTGCAGTTTTGCCACCTTTCGCATTCGAAGTGCGGGTGCGCCGCCCCAGGGCCGCAGCGGACGAAGACTGCAGATAAGGGATATTTCAGTCTCTAATATTCCCAATACATCCTTATCTAGATTGCCACTCAGCGTTAATCTGAATGGACAGCCCAGTATCTAGGGATCTTTAGAACAGGAGAGGTTTTTGTACGAACATGCTACCTATCCTAGATGTCAAGGGTCAGAGAGTAACTTCCACACAACTCCACATGACACTCTAGACTTCATGTCCCCCTTTTAACTCTTATTTCCCTTTGGTTCATCCTAATTGAGCCTGGAATCGTTTGTTGAGTCCTCGGAGGGTCTGAACTTATGGCAGGAGTCGAAATACTTACAAAAACAGGGTGTGAAGCCTTGAACCATGTGTACTATAGTTGCAGTATCGAAGCGCTGATCATGACCTTGTCCATTCCGGTAATAACGTTGCAGAGGTAGTGGCAATCTCGCAAAAATTACAGGTCTATGGAGGTGTCTTCGTCTACCTGTAGATCGATGGATGCGTCTCCATCAGCAATCAGATCGCCAATGGTCATGTGAGGGTCCGCAATCTAGCTATCAGCATATATCCAACGTCCATCGTTTGTATTCCGAATATGTGAAATCTTAGCAGAGCGCTAGTCTTACGTAGGCTCCCCCGTATGGTGCTTGGGTAGTAATATTACATTGCACGGACTGTACCTAGGTATCTATATTGCATCCAGGATATCTCCAAATGTATGAGGATTGGATATCCACGTAAATTCCGCAAATATCCTGTACATGCTCGTGCTTGGTTGTTAGGCGTTCCTGGCCTTTACGCTCGAATGTATTGTGGTGTAGTAGGAACGCACGTGATCGGGGAAGCTTAGGTCAGCTTCGCGGCTCCGCAGGGGGCCCGAGGAGGATGGGATAGGGGGGAGATAGACACGGACACCAACTCGTCATGTAGCTACTCGACGCAAATATTCAACTCAACTCGCCGACTGCGGGTCGCTACCTGCCCCCTACTTCTACGAGCATCCTATGATGCCACAGTATATATGCCATGGCTGATGGGCAGAGTCACAGTGTCCAAACTATGACGAGATGATGCCAAGGAGAATCTAGAGATATTTCCAAATTTTGCTTGGTTGCCCACTACGCTAGTCTACACTAGTGAGTCAAGTATTCCTGAGGGTCTCGAAGTATTCCGCGCTGGGATGTGTGGATAGCTGGTTCGACTCGCAATCCCCTGCATCTGCATAGGCGCTTGAAGGGAAGCGGAGATTGATGTACTTCGGCGAAGTCCGCTGATTGGTCTCAGCTGCGTCGAGTATCCGCGCGCCACTGGACGTTTGTGGAATGCACATATATGATGATCCCTACACGCAAGTTCTGAATTGGTCTCAAGTACTAGAGGTTGTACAAGCGCGACCGCGCGCCATGGGGAATTAGCAGCGCTGAATAGGTATGACTCAACGAGTGTAACACTCTTCACCTTGAACTTTCGGGGTCAGGCGAGCTGTATATCCGTCCACCTCTGGAGCGGAGTTCCCGACTCCGTCCTGCCCCAAATGTCTGTGAGCTCGCTCTTAGCTTCCCTATGCCCCATCCCTAATCCATGCCGTGGCGTCCCGTCGACAGCTTTGCCCCCCTGCTATGCAGGTCCGGCCAATTTTAGCCAATAGACTCATGCCGAGCAACATCTGTGGCATTCCCTCACCATCGCTTGGCTGTGCTCCGTATGCAAGATCGAAATACCCTGTCCATCCTGCTCACCAGGTATTGGTCTCGATCCCGAGTGCCTCCTTATTCCTAAATCTTTGGTCTGCTCCACAATAGATCGTCGTGCTTGCCCGTTGGCGGAATGCTATGAGAAGCTTGCCATATGGCCATACATATATAAACCCAAAAGCCTCCTTCAACTACACACAGGATCGATCGAGCATATTTGCACCTCATGACCACATAACTCCCACGCACTTCTGTCTCGTCTTGTCTCTGTTAGCACCCCTTTACTTTATTCCCACAAGCCTTCGGCTCAAGCCGCAGCTACTACCCACCTCCGTAAGCGCCTCTCCACTTCAGTTTGTTCTTGGGCATATAGTCCTCGCCCACAGCCCGCCTATTGGTAAAAATTCCTTTACTTACAATATCAATTGTTGTTACGCATCGCATCATCGAGTTGTGGCACAGACGAACTGGAAATTCCTTCTACGTTCCCGATATCCACTACGCAGACCTGACATCTTCCTACGACCCTTGGCGGAGTAACAATACTTCAGTTCTGAGAAGCTTTGCAACGCCAACCACCCACATGGACACCAAATTACCCCTCTTCTCAGTAGATGCTCTCGTGACTCCGGTCCTGTATCAACCCAGTAAACTCTTTGCGTACGACTCCACTATGAATTCTTACAACATGCAACAACACAACCTATCGCAGAGCTTTGCTATAAGCTATCAGCTCAACTTATCCATATCATATTCCTATGCTGGAACGGCAAAGAATCATCCGCTTACTACTGTTCGAGGAGTTTGCAACCCATACACCCCTGACGGCCATGTAGTTAAGTCGGACAGTGCCTCTCTCGTCCAATCAAATTATACGCTCAGCCATTCTTCATATGCTACGGAGTGCAAACGGTCCACCTCTGAGCCGGCGGAAACAGCTACTGTTGACTTCGCTACCGACGTTGACACATTGATGAAGGCTATCCAGGCCAAGCAAAGTACGACACCACAGCAACAAGAACCTTCAAGAGTGAGCTCACCTATAATGCACCTCGGCTGTTACTCTTCATTAAATAGCATGTAGAGCACAGAACCGAAGGTCTGTTTAAAGCCGAGCAAATGTCACCGCTACTGTATACCAGGGTGTGACAAGAACTTTTACAAAATGACATCTTTGGAGATCCACATCCGAGCTTATACCGGAACAAAGCCTTTTGTAAGTTCCCGCAAGGTACGATATCTAGCTTTAACTAACATAGTGAGCAGAAGTGTGAGGTACCCGGCTGCGAGAAACGATTCTCTCAACGAGGTAACTTTAGGGCTAGTACACCCACAGTGGTACATGGAACACTAGCTAACTTCAACTCACAGAGACATGAGAGAAGTCATACTGGAGAGCGTCCATATAGCTGCGACATCTGCCACAAGACTTTTACACTGCGTGGCAGCCTCAACACTCACAAGATCGTTCACCAAGAGATCAAGCCGTACGTATGCAAACTCGATGGTTGTAAGAAGGAATTCAGTCAGCTCGGTAACCTGAAGGTAAGCCGCTGCAACCTATTCTGTCTCGATTATTGTTGACTATTCTTAGTCGCAACAAAACAAGTTCCATGCTACTACCCTCAAACGCCTTACGCAGAATTTTGCTACTGTTACTCCTAGTGACTATATATCGGGAGTAGATAAAGATCTCTGGGGGTATTTTGCATCACTTTACAAGAACTCCAACATGGGAATCAAAGGTCGCGGCAAGGACGGGAGAATTTCCACAATGCCACTGTCATCCGCACATGCTTCGTCCTACACGACGATGCCCGCTGATCCTATGCACCAAGACTTTCCCAGATCCTATCATCAACATAGCAGCGACCGCAGCAGCTCCAGATCGTCATTGTCTACAGATATGAGCCACCATTGGCCCGAGCACAACTATGACTTCAACACCCCTGTTCAAAGCAGCTGCCAAGCACAAAACACGGGCTACGATGATATGGTCTTCACGGAGCGCAAGATGTATTGAGAGATATAGCTACGATTAAGCACCGACGCCGAGATATCGTACTACGGCCCAATAGGTGGCTACTATGAGTTTTAGGGGGGGAATCGATATTGGCCAATACGGTACCTAAGCAAAGGTAGCGACGATATCCTTTTTATGAACTCTCTTAAAATTTAGCTGTGTTATTCACATTGAAATGTCATTCTTTTTCTTCATGGCTGCACCAATATTTATGCACTCTCGTTCAAACAGATGTTGTGTCGGATTACTTTATAGTGCTAGCCATAAAGAAGTTGAAAAGTGGCACCTCAACTTCGGGGACCCCGAATACAAGCAATTCGTATTCTATTCAAGGCGAGGGAATTCATCAGGCTATCCAAGGGCACTATCAAGAAAGCCCACTCAATATGGTGCCATTCATGGTCCAATAGCAACACCCACCAACCCAATCTTTAGTAGGGCGGAGGATTGGAACGAACAACTAAGAAGCACCTACTATCCCATCCAAAAAACCCAACGAGAATTGCAAAGCAACATGTCTAGATCAAATGTGAGGCTATATGCGGAACTCCAGGACGCTATACAGGACGGCAAGATCTTCCTGATCAAACCATCTCAAGGATTCAAGGGGTTCTTCTACCTCAGGATGATAAGTCAGTGAAAAACGAACGTGGGTTTGCCAGGGCTTGATACACATGTGACCAAAGCTTTGAGCCTCCCGTCTCCCGTGCATTCGGGAGAGTTAGGTTGATAGTGTCATACAATACGACAAGCCTCCTAGTAGGAACTATACTATTGCTACCCCCGAGAAAAGCGTGAAGGGGTGTGCTATGCAACTGTTTCATTAAACGCCGAGCAGTTTGCGCTTAGGTCATGGATAGACCAGATGGTTCATCATGCAAGGGAAAGGGGCGAAAGGGTGTAATTACTGCTTTCTCGGTGGCTCGAACATTGTTGGCGACGTAGACACCTTATGAAAGTTCCTCAAGGAACTTTTTGGTAGCGGCCGTGTTCACATAAATGCATTCCCTCGCAAGAGGAAAACTCGACTAGGGGAAGTGTAAGGAGTTCCCGGAGCGTCTAACCCCGAGTAAACCATCCGCTTCGGCCCAGATCCGAATCCCCCCGTGAATGGAGGCCATTGTCGATGCAGCCCCTGTTGCAGCTGACAAAGGAGTTGAGCAAACGTTCTAAATGTGACCGTTACCGTTACAAATACTGGATGATCCATGATCGTCGTTCCTAACAATGACGATGCTGTCTCATGTATGCCTCCCTGTTTCTCCGGATGCTCCATGAGATACTCCATGGTCGTCGTTCCTAACAATGATGATGCTGTCTCGTGTATAGCATGCACTTGTGGCGTCCGGCCGCAAACACATGCCTCTCGGTGTCTTAGGTATGTCGTGCACAGTTGGACGAGTAATTTTGTGAACAGGCAAACCCGAACGTAAGACAAGAAAAAAGCAAGGAGGTGGGACCTCAGCTGTATTCGACAATATATCCTACATGAATCAGCGCGCCTAGGGCTATCCCCATGGCCGGTGAGAGGATGTGTAATATTTAAGACAGGGGTAAAACTGGGTTACGCATCGATACCGGTAGATATGAGAAGGAGGGGGATCACAATGACCAGGTGATTCGCAACGGCTGAGTGACATTGTGACCACCCCGCGCTATTGGTTGCCATGCCGCTCTTGTATAAATTACAGTTATGCCGATAGGAAAGGTACACAATAACTAAGGTGAAATATGCAGCTTTGGGGTCGGAAGAAGTCAAACCAACCGCTATGAGGGGACTAGGAGTCGTGTGGAATGTAGCGGTGGCTTTGACAAATATGTATGTACTTCGTATAGAGTGTGTCGCACATCGGTTCGCATCCCTGTAGCGTGAACTTGGATTTGGACAAACAGGTGGGCAGAGATCGTACAATCTGTGTCTAGTAGTACTTCACGCCCATGCAATCACTCATTCAGTTCAGAGCGTTTCCACAAGCTGTAAGGGCTATAGCGGCTTTTGAGGCTTTTCATCTCTATCCTACTCATCTATCCTTTTATGTTACGGATTCTTGGTATTGAGATCCCTGCGGAGCTCTCGTCACATTGATACCAGCATCGCTTATTAAACTTACCGTCCATCTCGTCAAACAACCACCCATCTGCTTACATCGCTGTGCTGATAAGACATACGCACAATTGTACCGGCAAATACCCCTCCTCATGCAGGGAGATTCCTGTTACTGACCATAGTCCAAACCCTCCTTTTCCGCTACCGCCGACGCTTAGTGCGGAGTCCGGGCCCTCGTGCCATCGCCCGCCTTTGACGATTTACACAATTGGCCCGCAGATGAGCGAAACCTCGCCGTAAGCTATATTTTCGACCAAGACGACCGCATCCCGACGCTCGCCGTACGCACGGCGTCGAAGGCTTATGAGGAGTGAGACCGGATTTACTTCGTCACCCCGATTGTTCAACGCCCTGGCGAACGCAGCGGACTAGGTCGAACATACACCTCCGGTTCGGCGCAGGCACGGTAGTCCGTTCACACAGGCGATTGCATAATGGCAAGGACAGGTTCAAACATCGTCCCAGCTAGATGTATCTGGGAGGAAGCATCGCGCAAGATACCGCGTCGTCTAGGTACAAGAACAGTATCGATGTATTGGCGCGCACGCAGGTAGGATTGTAGAATCTCTTCTGGTTATTGCTATCCGCTGTGGTGAAGGAATGAGAGCTAATCCAGTGCGTTATGTAGCTGAAGTTACCCCGTGCGTCACACCCCCAAAGGCAATATAAGAACGTCGCTAAGGACTTGACCATTACGATACCCATACACCCGAACCGTACCCGTAAGCGAACTCCCCTGTCGATACGAACAAGGGTTTGGCATTGGCACATGGCTGCACAGCAGGAGGGGCATTGCGTCGCTCGTAGAGACCCTCGGACATGCAGTCCAAATAAGCCACGAGGTGCCATACCGACGCAGACGAGATTTAGTAGGAGGTCAAAAAAATGCTTTTCTCCACCCATCCCAGGGTTGCGCTGTCTCCACTGCTCAGGATACAAAACAGCAAGTTGGAAGTTGTCTCCAAGCGTTGTGAAGAGGCATTAAACCATATTCAACGTGTCTTCTGGGGCTGGGTTCGAAGCTGGACGCCCTACTTCCGTGTGAGCTTCCACAACGCGAGCAGACCGGAGAAGATATTACGGCATTCATGAAAGATTTCTATGCCACACATACAAGACTCAGACTGTGTTGCGAATCTTGGGGATCTCACAACCGGGATTACTAGGCTACAGCCAACCGCTGCGCAAACTGCGATGATGGATTACAGTTGGGACTGAGTGTCCGCTGGATTCAAACAAGCGGACAGCAGAGTTGTGTTTCAATCCTCGCTAGATGCTCTTATACGAAAGTCTTTACCCTGTGGACTTCTGCCTCCGAGAGCACTACCCTTAAACCCCATTTTTGTCAGCGCCATTCTAGAGTATGCATGGCGCGAGCGAACAACCTATGCTGACCAAGCATAGAGATTAGGCGAGCACATCTAACCAAAACACCCCTAGCGAGGGAGTCTTGCGCCCGTCTAATATCTCTTCGAAAAGCTCTAGTATGGACAATCTATTGCTACGCGTGAAGGCCCTCGAACGAACATATCCTAGTCACCAGATGGCTTGACGCTACATATTGTAGACTTACATTCATATGCGGCAGTTTCGCGAAGTTTTCCACCGTATTCTATTAAGAATGCAAAACGTTGCACAGGGCCTCTTGTTCGGGCGGTGGCTAGATATCCAGCTTGATCGCATCTAGGATAACCTCGCGACTCATCGTCCGGGGGTTTCCTTTCTAGCAGACCCTACCTACAATCAATATGTAGACCTGCTTTCTCACTTTAGGTAGACTTGCATTCTAAGAAAAGGGTGGGCGTTTGGTCTGCTTGACGTCAAGCCTTGTTTTCATCTTTTACTTACCCCGCGCTCAAACAAAGGGTACATTAGTCCCGGCCGCTAAAGTACAATAAACTGTACATTTGCACCCAGTCTTGACCCCCAACCTCTAGGGTTTAGAAGGAGTGCCCATGCAGCAGGTAGCTCGCGGAGCTAACTGCGTGGCACGCTATGCATATTCCGATTGCAAACGTACACGATACTGCACGGTTAAACGTAGTTGTAAAACAGGTCAGTCTTTGCTGCTTAGCTCACGCCTGACACAGATTGATGCCAATTTCGATTGGTGTATGCAAGTCAGGGTGGTATAGAGATTACTGGTATTGGATTGTTCCTTGTGCCGAAGTGGCGGTGGGGAAGGTGCGCACCCTAATCGCTTGTCACGTCAGAGATACGCACATCAGTTAATAGAGGCCCAAATTCATTTATATTTTAGCAAGACATAGTGGGCTTTGGCCCATATTTCAATATGTTGGGCTGTCTAAGGGGACGGATGCGATCGGTCTCTAACACTTCCCTTGGCATGCGTCACAAGCGCAGAGGGGACAATTTATGTCTTCATTGGCCAGCTGGAACTCGACCTTCTGATCCGCGCGGCCAGGACGTATGAGCGCAGCATCGAGGCTCTCGATATGATTGGTTGTCATAATCAGCAGTCGGCCTTCTAGCGACCCAATACCGTCAAGGACGTTAAGAAGGGCAGATAGGGACACCGTTTTGGCAGCAGGCATTTGTGGAGTTATATTCTTGCCAACATCGCTATTGCTACTTGTAGTTCGTTTCATGCCGACGGCGTCAATATCCTCAAGTAAAACAACGCAACATTGAGGGAGCTCAGTGACAGTTCCCGTAGAGTGGGGTTATTAAATGTAGGGACATTAAGAACGTAAACGTCCAGATCGAAGTGCCCTGCAATGGAAAGGGCGAGGCTGGATTTTCCGGTTCTAGGTAGCCCATAGAATATGTATCCTCTTTGATAGTGAATACCCCGACTAGAGTACCATGTCCGGGTGGTTGGCTTCAGAAATTCTGATGCATCATCTGCTAGCATCTTTTTCGACACTTGGTTGAGCACTACGGTGGATATATCTCTTTTACTCCTTGACTTTGATAGGTTCTATTTGCTATCTTGGCGCTCAAAGACACAGGTTTTATTCTTGACTAGCCCCAAATAATATTAACGACATTCGTCCAGGAACTCCTTTAGAACATCTGGATCCTACCCAAAATATGATAGGTTGACTTGCTCTCGAGCGTAACTACTCTGTTCGTAACTTCGGTAGCGTTTGTATTCGAATAGACGGCCCTTATGCCAAAAGCAAAAGCGGCCATTCCAAGGAGAGTACTGCAGTGGCTTCTTGTTGGAGACGCCAAGTTTAGAAGACGTGGTATCAATTGTGGCGAGGGAAGTATGCAACGGTTTTGGGGAGCTGTCTGAGTCTGTGCCGAATATCAGAGGCTAATACTCTTTGAAGTGAGCGTAACTTGCGAGGTCTATCCTCGCCGCTGATGCTTTTCGGTGAGTTATATCTCCGGATCGGCTCTGAAAACGCCTCCGGCTTGGCAAGCGTCGTAACGGGCAACTTCCATGATTTTTTAAGTTAGTTTCTGGAATCTTTTGTCCTATGCATCCCATGCGCCCTATGCGTCCCGTGTCGCATTGCTATCAACAATCGGAATCTAGCAAATAGAGTGGCTTTTCTGCGAGATAATCTAAGCGTACCTTGGGCCTATAACTTCCCTCAGGCACATGCCTGTTTCAAGAACTGACGGATGCCCGCTTCACTTTAGGCCGTGCGCAAAGGCAGGGCAGGAATCGGCGTGTATGCCTTGGGGGTATGGGATGCATAGGACATGAGCTAATGCTAACAGCCAATCGACCTGCAAGCCTATTCACAGGCGGCAGACATTACCACAGTGGGCCCCATAATGCCCACGCTATATAAGACGACCCACTTTAAGATCTATGACAACCATCACGCCCAAAGCTAGCATAGACACCAGCCCCTATATGATCCTTAGCAATTGTACCTCGCTCCCTTCGAAACACCTTGCGCCTCAATAAGTTGACTGCCGTAAGTGAGCGCATTTTACTTTAGTAACTTGGGCCTAAATCACGAAGTAGCAACTAAATGAAAATAACAGATCTCTGTGAGCAACCTATAGAGCAACCTACGTAGCAAGAGCCTTATGTTTACTATAATCCCCCCGCCAACATTTAAATAGTATCACCCGCGAACTTTGCGGTTCACAATCTCAATCCCCAATTGGAATCACGATGGTGTTCTTCACCGGCCGAATGACGCTCTTTAATAATCGAGACTTCTATTGCCTTCAATATTTGCGGGTGGTGAGTTTCGCAATGCAATTTGACATAAATGTTGTACCTGGTTCAATCGGTCTCTCGTTCTGGTTCCCGCAGTGGCTCCTGTTTTCGGTTCCCCATTTTTGGCCGCGCCCTTGGAAGGCCTCGACCGACTTATCGATGCGGGGAACTGTGCAACTGCGCCAAGACGTCGCTCACCACCACGCGCAGCCACATTTCCAGCAAGCGGGCTACAAATCCCACTCCCCACCCCCTAACAATCCTTCCTCCCTTCCAAGAGTAACCAAAAACAGACTCTATAGACGTAGGAGCACAGGGCAAGCTTTGTTGTTGGCAGTAGTAGAATATGGCAAAGATGGTACTGCGTTGGGCGGGAAGTAAGCGCATCAAAAATCAGTTGAATAACCAGAAAAAATGCGCTTGTGGAGTGTGTACAGTTCGTTATTTTGATGCAATTGTATTCTGATGGGGCGCGAGATTCTATTTCCGGCTTATTCGACTTACCGAGATTTGGCTAAACACGCGAGTGCTGGCCAAGATGCATGGACGTGATCAAGCCGCTAGTGAAGCTCGCGATGAGGTTTGAAGGGGGTATCATTTGTCTCCGAAACGCGCTAGATATTACGTTGACTCACAAAACTATAGCTTTAGTAAGTGGAACGTTGCGTCAATATATTACTAGCTGCTAAGGCTGATTGCAGGAAACCATAGTTCGATGTGCAAGATAAAGACGTGCGCATGGAGCCAATGTGGCTGTCCGATCAATGATGTCTCCACCAAGTGTCGGGACGGCATCGACGACCCGTACAGTTGCCCGCAGTGAGGATGGATTGAAGGAACACCACGGCCTGGGCATTGTGGCTGTCTAGCCGGGACTCCGTCGAGTTCATCAGCAAGTGATGGCTGAATACACCAGCAACTAGATGGCGTCGGAAGGCAGGTGCTCTCCTAAATAGGCGTCCCGTAATCGCGGAACGCAACTAGAATGCGCTATTTCGCGAGGTTATGTGCATGCCTTAGTTGCCTGAGTGTATCGAATACATCAGCTATGATACCGCGTCAAAATGGCCCGAGTAATTACTCTAAAATTAGCATCCAGACCACGTCGGCATCTCCGAACATCAGTTCGACTTGGAAAAGTGATGTAATTCTTGATGTTTACCCCTCTCCACTAGCTCACTGTGTCATTTACTTTCGATTTTATTTCCGGATGGGTAATTTCAGTAATAATAAGCTCTGAATCTTTAACCTTCAACTTGAACGCCACAACCCCAGGTTGATGTTCCTCCGCAGGTACGTCATAATCGAAGACAATATCCACCTGCTCTGACCGCTTCTCGTCTGCTAACCTCGTTATTAGATGTTGTATGCTTGTTTTGCTATTCCGGTCACATAATTTAGCGCAGAGCTTGTCAATCAGGGCCGTGTCGGCGTTCTCGATGAAGGGATGAATGGCCTGGAGATGAACTGGACGGGTCCGAACTAGAATCCGTACTGGGCTTCTTAAACTTTTGCTGGAAAGTGAAGCCATTCACCCACTTCGACGAGTATGAAGGGGTTTGAGAAAGCGTGGAGGCAAGCTTATTAGTTGTCGTGGAGGCCCTGGGTGCGGGGAAAGTGATGGGGGAACGCGGGGGGCGACGGGCGCGGACGGAGTGGAGGTAAGGAGTGCGGGCGAAGCAGACAGTCTAGACTAGAGGTACAGTCGCTAGCGGAACTGGCTTCACCCTAAACGCGGCTGCAACAACAATTCTACACCACCATAAGCGAAAGCCTTGGCACCCTGCCTTACGTATCTGGTTTGGCGCAATGAGCCTAGGCACGTGATTTGCCACGGTACAAGAAGGTACTTCTCTATTACAGCTTGAGCAGGCAAGGGCAGGGCAGGAGCGGGTCGGCCATCCTCCCTGATTGCAGTGGCAAGATCTTGCCACAGATTACTTTAGTTACCGTTACAAATCATATAACATGCGTTATTGTCTTTCGGCTCCATGTATGCTGATTTAGCAATGCCTATTAACTTACAAGGGGCCTAACTACAATCCGAACAACTTAGGTCGGATTGCGCCCCTATTAACCAGCAGCTTTACAATCTGCTTGTGGCCTCGGTATGAAGCTGCTTGGAGTGCGTTGCCGTATCTTCCACCCCGCGCGTTGACGTCGGCGCCCTTGTCGAGCAGCAACTTCACAGTCTGCTCGTGGCCTCCTCTTGAAGCTGCGTAGAGTGCGTTGCCGTGTTTTCCACTCGGCGCGTTGACGTAGGCGCCCCCGTCGAGCAGCAGCTTCACAATCTGCTCGTGGCCTCCTTCTGAAGCTGCCTGGAGTGCGTTGCCGTATCTTCCACCCCGCGCGTCGACGTCGGCGCCCTTGTCGAGCAGCAGCTTCACAATCTGCTCGTGGCCTCGGTATGAAGCTGCTTGGAGTGCGTTGCTGTATCTGCCACTCTGCGCGTTGACGTCAGCGCCCTTGTCGAGCAGCAGCTTCACAATCTGCTCGTGGCCTCCTTCTGAAGCTGCCTGGAGTGCGTTGCCGTAGAATCTACTCTGCGCGTTGACGTCGGCGCCCTTGTCGAGCAGCAGCTTCACAATCTGCTCGTGGCCTCGGTATGAAGCTGCTTGGAGTGCGTCGCTGTATCTTCCACTCTGCGCGTTGACGTCGGCGCCCTTGTCGAGCAGCAGCTTCACAACCTGCTCGTGGCCCCCCTCCGAAGCCGCGTAGAGCGCGTCGTCGTATCCCCTACCCTGCGCGTTGACGTCAGCGCCCTTGTCGAGCAGCAACTTCACAACCTGCTCGTGGCCTCCTTCTGAAGCTGCGTAGAGTGCGTTGCCGTATTCTCCACCCTGCGCATTGACGTCGGCGCCCTTGTCGAGCAGCAGCTTCACAATCTGCTCGTGGCCTCCTCTTGAAGCTGCCTGGAGTGCGTTGCCGTATTCTCCACCCTGCGCGTTGACGTCAGCGTCCTTGTCGAGCAGCAGCTTCACAATCTGCTCGTGGCCTCGGTATGAAGCTGCCTGGAGTGCGTTGCCGTATTCTCCACCCTGCGCGTTGACGTCAGCGTACCTCTCAAGTAGCAGCTTCACTACACTTCTCAGGCCTGAGAGTCCTGCGTAGTATAGTGGATTTGGTATTTCCTCAGGACCTCTTCGAAAGTTTGGCTCAGCCCAAAGTCTGTCAGGATCACATAACCTAATCCAGTTGAAATACGCAGAGTTTTCCTTAGAGAGTAGGCGAATTGCAACTTGGCTTGTATCCTTACTTTGATCCCCTGACTTCTGGACGTGGCTGATCCAGAACTCCGCTGAGTAACGTGCGAGCTTGAACATCTCGAGGAAATTGTCTGGAGCCAACTCTGGTTGTTGAAATTGAAGCAGGTAACTAAGACAGCCGGTTGATATAGCGTTATGGCAGACAGTATCCTGCATACCATACTCTGCTACTTTGCCCGTCCAGATTCTGGCGGAAACCAGGTACTCCTTGACTGAGTAATGTGCCAATGAAACAATGTGTCTCGATGACTCTCGCCATCGATCTTCGTTATGGATAGTCATAGTAACAAGGCTAGAGCAGATGTTTAATGCTTCTAACGGATCTTCTAAAACTTCATCACGGTCGAACGCAGGCTCACGCTCTACGTCAATGGCGACAATTTCGGCGACTTCATCTATTGAGAGTGGCCGAGCGGAGAACGTCAGCCATCGTAAGATTCGGATAGCGTATTGAGAATAGTCTTCGCTAATAGCAGAGAGAATCCGGTCGTATGTCTCGTCCAGACTCGGCGGTAGTGTTGCGAGGGCCTTCTGTAACATTTTTCGGTTCACGCACTTCCCTAGTTCATCTAGCTGACAAACAGCCCACCGAAACCTAGCATCATCATCAGCACGGGATATTAGGGTCTCGTTGTAAGGTAAACACACATTCCTTTAGCTCCGTCCATTAAGGTAGCCTCGATATCTCCTATAATGGCAGCGTCTCTCTCCCATTTTCGTAAGCGCTTGTCGTTAGACAGCCTTTGGCGGACATATCGCTGTATGTCTTTGTCCACTAATGTGCTTTGGAGACAGATTCTATGCTGGCTATCTACAAACACTTCTAAAGAGTTCTCGATGTCCCGTTCCCTTCGGCTCGTTACTAGCAGGTGCAAATTTTGACATTGCCATCCGGCTATTGTTTCGAGCATGTCCATTAGGTCTGCTCGTTGAACGCATTCATCCAGAGCATCGAGTAAGACGTAAACTTGCGGGAGCTCCTGTATCATGAGTCGTAATGCCTCCAGAAGCCCATGCACTGGCGGCTGCCGCTGTCCGCTCTCGCACGAAGAAAACAAGGTGTCGAGACTTAAAGGGATTTTGATGGACTGCTGTGAGAGTTGACACAGCAACGAACGCAGCATCTTCTCTGGGTCCTGCTTCTGCACGTCATTAAAATCGAAGAAGAAGTACACAGTCACCTTTCCAGGATCATCTTGACAGTATTGGAGTATATTTTGGAGAACAGTAGAGTTTAGGATTGTCTTGCCACACCCCGGGATTCCATATAGCCAAAGAGGCGACGTAGCGTTCGTCTTCCATCTAGTGTATTCATTACTTTTGAGGAACCAAAGCCCAGTGTCGGCTTGCCGTAGCTTGAGTGCTTTTTGGTAGTTTGTAGATGGGTCCGGCGCAGATAGCCACTGGCGGATCTTGCACAGTTTCGCGTCTACAGAGGAATTAGATTGAGATTTATGTAAATTCCTTACTAGACACCTGCCTGTGAGAGGCTGCAAAGTCGACGACACAGCAGCGCAATAGAACGTTAGGCTCCCAATATGGTTTCGCACAGTTCTCATAATGCTCTCGATTTTGGCGTCATGTTGTAGGCTTACTATTGCCTTCGTGCCCCTTTTTCGCCAGCCGTCGTTCGATTCTGGCAACGTCTTCGTAAGGATGGCGTCTAGCTGCGCGATTTGTTCGTGGCATCCTATTATAACAGGCAAAAGGGCCGTTTTCGATCCGTCTGCCACCAAGTCTGCGTCTATAGCTCCTTTCATCTGTTGAAGCGTAGTTCCCAATAAAGGAAGCTCGGTTCCGACTTGACGAAAAGACTTTGGGATTTCTCCCGCGATGGAGTGAAACTCATTAAGGCGACGTACAACTCTGTTGCTGAAGTCAACGAGTTGAACGATGCTGGCGACAATGCCGACAACCGCTAAAGCCTCGGCCATCCAGAGCACGTTACTGAGTCCTATGTTCTTACGATTGAGCTGCGAGGGGTCGGTGAAGTTGTGAGGTGGAGAGCTGAACAGCGCAAGGCAGAAGCATTGCGGGGTAGCAGAGCGGAAGCGACTCAGTGTGGCAACGCAAGGCTGACCTTGTCTGCTCAAGCGGTAAGAGTAAAGTACCTTCTTGTACCGTGGCAAATCACGTGCCTAGGCCCATTGCGCCAAACCAGATACGTAAGGCAGGGTGCCAAGGCTTTCTCGCCACGGAACTGTCGTCGTTCGATCAGTTATCTTACATAATCATAAGAAGCGAGATTTGCATGGGCGCCACATGACCCTGCCCAGACATGGCCTTACTAAAGACGTCATCAACTCTCAAAAGCGCAATCAACAAGTTGCACAAGTTCATCGCTCAATTTTTCACGGCTAGGAGCCGCTACTGTCGCAATAAATCGTGGAGAAATACCTGATTCTGATACGCCACACCATAATACGTCCGTGGACATTGCATCCTAAGGTTACGCGAAGCTGTTTTCCGCAGAGCTCAAAGTCGAGACGCAGGCCGGATTTTTCAGCACAAATAAACATTTCAAGCGGCAAAGCGGCATCAACAAGCTGCCGAGGCTGCCGAGAAGTAGAAATTTGTATTGTTTACCACGCATAGTTGCGGATCTTTACGCTCATGCCCCTAGCACAGCTCCAATTGTCATGGGGTTCGCCATGTCAACGCGACGTCACGTACGGAGCCGGCAGATGGGGGGGTGCAACCACGCGTTCGTACAGATTTCTAAAGCATCCGAAGTTTGTTTATGCATCCCTGATTTGTCCGCTCTGAGCTTCCGATTACATACCCAAGCAATCCTTGCTCTGCTAGCTTTTCAATGCCTGCTAATGACTACCGACTTTGGGCAGTCATGAAATCATTGCGGAATACGGACCCTTTGCGACAATAAGATTACCGTCATCGAAATATCAGCGCAAGCGTGATCGGGCATTGTGTGCGGTCAGCTACGAGTCACTTCCCCACTGAGTGTATATATTCAGCAGAGCCGCTCCGAGAGTTGAGCATCTATAGTACAACTTGAATTTGTTGCACCAACATCATCATGTTGAACAAATTTGCTTTTACGTCAGCGATGCTTGTGGCGCTCGCAGCGGCTGCCCCTAGACCCCAGGTGGCTGGGTACAACAATGGGGATGCAAGCTTTTCGGTTTCTGAACCGACCGGCAATATCGCCACCGTGTTTGGCCCCGACTCCCAGGTTCTTGTATGCTAGTACATGCTCACTCTGGAATTGACAATAGCTAATTATGAAAGGCCCGACCAACCGCACCAGGACCTGCTCCTCCCCGAAGGAGTTCCGATGTGAGTGGCCCAACTAGCCATGGTCCCTTTTCTGGTACTCCAACAACCACTGGAGCTGAAAAGGCTCCTACGACCCTGGGAACTGCGATTGCACCTTTGCCACCGAACCCCACGGCTACGTACTACAACACAAATGGTAAACCACAGAACCCGATGCCAATCCCTTATATGCCTGCTGGTGGTCTTGGAACCAATGGCACCGAGCCTCGTTATCAGGTGAACAGCGACTTTGACTATGAATCTATTCAGCTCGGCCTTTACCAAGAATGGATTGAGCTTGATCTCTTCAACAACGGTCTTGCCGTGTTCTCCGACCAAGATTTCCTCGATGCTGGTCTTACTGCCGAGGACCGTGCTTACATTGCATTCATGGCTATTCAAGAGACTGGCCATGCTACTCTCCTTTCCAACATGTTGGGCGAGACTGCTGCTCCTCAGTGCACCTACAACTATCCCTTCCGCACTGTCCGCGAGTTCATCGACTTCAACCAGAAGCTTACGCGCTGGGGTGAATCTGGTGTTTGGGGTTTCATCAACCATCTCGATTCGCGCGAAGTTGCCCAACTACTTTCCCAATCCATCGCTACCGAGGCCCGCCAGCAAATCTCTTTCCGCCAGATGCTCGGTCTTCCGCCTCAACCCGTGTGGTTCGAGGCCGGCATTCCCCAATCGTGGTCATGGACCTATCTCGCCCCTTACATCAGCGAATGCCCAGAAAACACCACTCGCCTCGCATGGCAAAACTTCCCCGCCTTGTTCATCAACAACCAGGCCAACCCTAACCGCTTCTCGCCTAATGACACGAAACCTAACGAAGTTGCTGGACGCCGCATCGCTGACCCCAGCGATTCCACCATCCCCAAGGAAGAGAGCTGCGTCAACGTCAACGCTACAGAACACCCCGGCTACTCTTGCGCGCCTGGCATCGCTCGCAACCGCTCCGAGCCACTCTCCTTCCCCGGCAAGCTGCTCAACTTGACGTGGGAGAATCCCGGCCAGGCTGTTGGGCCTAATAACTCTTACCTCACCTCCACGTCTGCCGGCGCCCCCAAGTTCGTTGCTTGGGTTAACCAGCTCAACCTCACGTATACGCCACTTGAGATTACCGGCAATAATACGGGTTTTACGTATCAGCCTGCTGGCGAGGTCTTCCAGGGCGACCCTATGGCTAATGATACGATGTTTATTGCGCTTACTGATGCCGAGCCGTTTTTGACGCCGTTTAATTTGAGCATGATTAATCCTCATGTTGTTGCGCTTGGGTTGTATCAGGCTGGTTAGGGTTGTGTCGCTGTATTATGTGGATGGCATGAAGGAAGAGACATTGTAAGATAGATTTGAAGATGGAAAGCGGTAATGAGGAATGGCCCTTCCTGCGTGGTGAGACGCCACAATTACTTCTTAGCACAACAAACCTTACGATCGGCTAGAGAGATTCATATTCTTAGAGTAGCAACTTTATAAAGTTTTTTCCTATTTAATACCCCCTAGAGCAATGCTATGCTGCCGTACAATGCGATAGTTTGCTAAGTGTGTCGAAGGTTGTCGCACCCTAACAAACGCCTGTCAGCCAATACCCCGTCGCATAACCATCCTACACCGAGAATTGTGCTTGTATGTGCAAAGTTTCCATACTTTTGCGCTAGTACGCAGAACAGATCGGCCACTTTTACTACGTATTTCAGCAACGGTCACCGTAGAACCGTTAACTATATATCGTCTGAGAATTATACTTACGCAGTCAATACTATTCTACTTTAGATTCTACGTCCTGAGCCGATATTATAGGTCTACCTTATTGCTCTCTACCCGCCACTTGTTTAATGCAGCAAGTGAAGACGTTGTGTAGGGATGCTGTTCGCCAAGGATCTTTTTGCGCAGCTGAACGCATGCCTCTAGTAGGGAGAGAGCCTCCTCGTCGCGCCTTTGCGACTTTAATATGAAGGCGAGATTTTTCATGCTTGTCAGCGTGTGTGGATGCTCCTCGCCAAGCACTCTCGAGCATATTGCTAGTCCTTTTGCTTGGAGCTCCTCGGCCTCCTTCCACCGCCCTTGATTCTCATATACCAATGCCAGGTTGACCATGCTTGTCAGCGTGTCTGGATGCTCCTCGCCAAGCACTCTCGAGCGTATTGCTAGTCCTTTTGCTTGGAGCTCCTCGGCCTCCTTCCACCGCC